>JTLS01000060.1:0-36208 GCA_000826855.1 Basidioascus undulatus
CTTGTTCCCACATTAACGTAGTCCCTGCTCCAACCTTACTCGTCTCGTAATCAACCATTGCCCCCACAAGCCCCAGGTAGCCCCCGTTGCGGTCTGCTTCGCTATAAAAACCCCCACGCACGTTCCCCCCGCTGTCCTCCCTTGGCCATTTCGCTGCTGATGCCTCTGCTTTCGGTAGCAGTCAAGCTCCTTACATTCGTCTTCTCGACAGCACGTCGCGTGACCTGCACGCGGGCAGCGCGCATTCCGACAGGTCGAGAATGAAGGGCGGGAAAGGTTAGTCTCCTTTCCTCTCGCTCGGCTGGTCGGCTGGCGGGGGGTGCATGGGCGCGCGCGGGTGGATGGGGATGGCGCATTGGTGGGTATGCGTTGGTGGGTATGCGTTCGGGAAACTAGACAGATCTCCCAGGCTCCCTGCGGCCAAACATGCGGATGACTGTTCTACCCTTCCCTTCTTTCTCAACGCTTCTCCCGTGCGCCGCGCTCCTTTGTTCTTCTCGTTCTTCACCTTTCTACGCTGACCCAATTGTTGTCCAGCCATTGTCCCTCCGTCTTCCGAAGCGTGTGGGTATGCGCGCCTTCTGCGCACCCGGCCATGTGCGATAGCGCCCTCCAGGCTGAAGGGATGGGAGCGGGCTTCATGGCTGGATTGAGGTGGAGTTTTGGTAATGTATTTAATAATTGATTCATGAATGAATTCCTTTCCTTCTCCTCGTCTATGCAGCTGTGTGTCTTTCACGTCCTTTCCCTCTTTTTCTCCGATTCCTTCTTTCCCCCTCTGCCTTAATCTTATGTGGTATTTCCCGAATACGGCATCGGGACGAGCATCGGTCGTGCGCAGATGCTGAAGTTTGTGGAGAGCGTGGTGCCTGGTACGCAGTATAGTTTCCCTGAAGCCTACCTTACAACGCTCGTCTGTTAACCGTTACCTTGGTCCTGAGATCCTGAACGTTTCCTGTACGTTTGACACTTTTCAAGCTTCAAGCGGAGTTTGGGTGGCAACGCTGGTGTTTCAAATGATACCTCGACTACGCGATCGCCTGGACCGCTGATGCTTACCAAATTTACTGGTCTACTCATTTCAACCTGCCTCATGACATCAGCGACCTTTGAAATTTGTATCACCTCGGACTAGCTGGTCTCGCTCCCCTTGTCGCTGTCGCCAAGGCGTTTGCGTAGGTCTCCCTTGAGTGCCGCTGCAGCGTTTGCGGTCAGCCGGTGAGGAATCCCGGCCCCGGAAGCTGTCAGGCGCATCTTCCTATCCGCATCTTCCTATCTTCATGCACGACCATTGGCATGTCGAGGACCTGCCGAACCCGCAGGATTTGACTGTCTCGCTCTGTGAGAAGTGCGTCCGTTCTTCATGTTCCTGAACAGGGTTGACGAGCTCCAGCTTTTTTCCAGCTGTAATGAAGTACTGGGTCTACTTCGACTATGATCAAAGCTGGCAAGTTGCCGCTCGATGCTGCCTCTCGACTTGACTCGTACTTGCGAGGTCAAAAAGTTCCTGCCGAGCTGCGAGCGCTTAACGACGAGTGGCGGTTGGCGAGGTGCGCGGGCTGTCCCCTTCTCCTTCTCTGTACAACTCCAGCCTAAATACGTTCAATAATGGCCGAGGGTTGTGCCGGGTGCTGTCGGAGCAAGGCACCAGCCATCTTACCTGTGCGCCAAGACAGGCGATGTACATAGTAGCCTATAATCAATCTTTTCATCTCACAGGGTTTCTCCTTTCTCAAACAGGTCCAATCGAAGAGCCTCAACCGCTTTCGGTGCGTGCTTCCTGAAGACCTGGAACGGCTTTGTCTCGACACTTTCACCGAGGAGCTTGCCCCCGCAACAGTCGGAATCGAGCATGGAAACTCCGCTTACAGGCTGTATGAAGGTGGTTTTGGTTTCTGATATCAATTCAGTACCTAAGTTTCCCCACTTACAGCGGTTAACGGTTTACAGGCTAGCCGTACATCCGCGGCTTCACCAACCTCACGACGAGCACCAACATACAACTCGGCCACGCCGATCACCATCCCACCCGGTTCAGCCCCGGGCTGTTCAGGAACATGGGCCATCCTGCTTGAGCACTCTGGCCCGTTTGGCTCGGAAGCCCCTTCTCTCCGCTTCTTCCACATCTTCCTCCAGTCCAACACGAACGTTCGCTGGTGCAAGCGGGAGGTAGACCGCTTGGAGCAGGAATGGGGCGTCTCTGCGCCGTGCGCACGAGCTCGGCCTCGACCGGGAGGTCTGGCGCCACCTAAGTGTCAACATGTCTCCAGAATGGTGGGGAAAATTGCACTTCCTTCGGGTTCAAATTCCATTGCTTGCGTGGTCCCTCGCCGGTGAAGTACATCACCTTGCATGCTGCACACATCCAGGACTCGCTCATCGACAAGCGGCGGGTCACAGTGAAAATTGAGTAGACTTGTCCTGTTATAAAGTATGATATCTTCTGTTCGAGGTCATGTTTGTCCTCCCAAGTGAAGGTCATTCCCGGCGCTGAAAGGTGCTGGCCCCATACCGTCGGAGCACTCGAATACGGAACGGCGGTCTGCATCGTCAGGTCTATTATACTCCGTCGCATTTATAGGTTTATTGGGACTTTTAGAAAGTGTGAACCTCAACCACGTAGCGTGACGGGTCCCGCGCTGCTCACATTCCAGCTTCACAGCAAGTCGCCGTGCGTAGCCCTGATGCTAGCGTGGCAGAGCATGGTATCCCGGCGCAAAGGTATCTCGCAAACGAGGTCCTGATGAGTTTCTCAAAGCTGATTCTCGCAAGATAGAGTCTGGTGAGGTTTCCAAAAGCAAAACGCGAGAAACAAGTCTTCTTGATCCGCGACTCGGTAACTTGTTGCGGTTCTCCAGCTTCGCCAGCCCCACATTGCATATGCTCTCCGCACATTCAGTTCCCAAGCTTCGCCAGCCCCACATTGCATATGCTCTCCGCACATTCAGTTCCCAAGCAAATAAGCTCACAGAATGAGTTATCATTGAAGAAGGAAAAATCTGTGATTCTTAGCTTGCAGTTTTGAGCGGACCGCGTATAGTACTGCAATCGCGGCGGTACAAGAGCGCGGTCGCGCTGATAATGATGCCCGCTTGAAGGGAAGGTCTACAAGGCCACTATTTAATATAGAAGCATTATCCGGCTGTACCCCAAAATACAAGTTCCTTCGGGCTAGGTCGGAGCGGTCGCATCGGGTGTTGTTGAGCCTGCAGATCAGCTCAAGGGGGTGCCTTGTTGGCCATAATACGACATCATGCAGTCCCTTCTTATGCGAGAACAGAGCCTTTTTCTGGGTCACCTAAATTTTTTTGCTTCATCCAAGCCGCGTTGCAAGGCGGCGAAGAAGGTTAACCCCAGGGCCTCCTAAGCTGTCCCATAGTCGACATCTCCTGTTCAAGAGGATTTCCTCGGAATTCATACTTTTTGTAATTTACTTGGGCTGGCATCAGTTGCGTTCTGCGATTTACCGTCGGGGGGTCAACTGCACTTACAACGACTGCAAATGACCGCCGAGCGACTCAAAGCGACTGCATCTGTTGGCATCTCAAGTTGTCTCTTAAGGCATCTGCTTCTGCCGCCAAATCCGCGGACGACTCGCGGTAGGCAGGCGCCCCCTGGCATCGCGTCGTGGACGCGACTTGCGTTTCGCATCCCCTCACAACCGGCATCCACCTCCCACCGTCTTCCTTCTTAACCCCCATCACCTCCGCACCTTACTTAACCCTCCCCACAGCGCTCCTCTTGCTCCCCATCGGCGATGAGCCACCCTCCGCTCTCCACGCTCGTCCGGCAACACCTCCTCCCCAATGGCGCGCCCTCCTCCGCACGAGAAGATGCTTTCATCGAAGACACAACTGAATTCGCGCAGTCCATCTTGGACACCCACTTGACGTTTTTTCCGGGCGGGGCGGGGGCTTTGGATGGGCGCGGGGAGGCGGGGCGGCTGAGGGAGGTGGGGGACCAGATCCGACAGCGGTGTGAGTCCCCCTTTCGCTGTGTTATCCCCCGAGCGCAAGAAGAAGGCTGAATTGGGAATGGGTTAAAGTTCTCCGACAAGGGAACACCGCCGACGCCCTGCGCGTATCGAACCTCCTCGGCCGGCTCGAAGCGCAGCACCCGCGCGTCCTCTCCGACCCCGCAGCACACCTCCAGTTCCTCCTCAGCCTCGCCCTCTCCGCGCCCCCGCCTTCCGATACTCACCCCAACGCCCCCACCTCCCGGCCTCCCACCCGCGCCGAACGACCACCCACGCGCGCGAGCGCCGCACACCCCCCACCCGCGCCGCCCCCGCCCCAGCGGGCGGAGGACACCCCTCCGGAGGGGCTGACGAAGGCGGAGGTGCTGAGGAGGTGGAGGGAGGGGAACGGTGCGTATCCCTGCTGGGGGAGAATGCCTGTGGAGAGGGAGAGCTTCGGATCCTGAAAGGTACACTACTTCCCAGACTCCACCCCCACCCCCGCCCCCGCCCTCCTCCGCGACGTGGTCTACATCCTTCAAGGCATCGACGGCGCACATGTTCGCTTCTCCTCCAGCACTGACGCCGCCGAAGTGGGCATGCTCATATCTTTCGACTCCGTGCGTCCCGTTCCATTGCATCTTCCCGCACCCTAGCTTGATCGCCCTCCCCCACCCATACGCAGAATACCCGCATCCCCCGCCCCACATTCGACCTCATCGTCCGGCTCTCAGAGCTCGGATGGCTGTACAAGCGCGTCTCTGCGTTCCTGCGCCCGTCTCCGTCCACCGAACAGGGGCAGGGGCTCATCGCGCAGGTGCGTTCCCTCCTCCCCGCTGTCTCCACCTCCTCCTCTCTCCCTCTTTCCCTCTTCCTCTTTTTCCCCTCGCCGGCCGATGAGAAGGTACTGAAACAAAAATGTGGATCGCGACAGTCCCTCTCGCACCACATCCAAGCGCACCTAACCGACTACTACCGCCTCATCGCCGTGCTCGAGTCGCAGCTGTCGCGCCCGGGCGTGCGACCCGACGCTGCGCTCACGCTCGGCCGGCTCGGCGTGTGGACGGAGGAATGGAGGTTGCGGATGAGGATGATGAGCGCTATTGTTGAGGGCGCCGCAGGTGCGTCGTTGCTTCCGGGGTGTGGGGCTGGAGGTGTGGTGGGGAAGGGGGAAGCTGATGCGTTTTGGGAGGGCAGATGCGCACGGCGGCGCGCTCGTTAGTTTGATCCACGGATACACGGACAACGGCGATCCCTTCATCCGCAAATTCACCGCCTCGCTGCTCGAAGAGGTCCGTCCCCTCGCCTCCCTCCCCTTGCCTCCTCCCCTTCTCACTCAACCCCCACACCACCTGCCTCCCCGCTCAGGTGTCCAAGCCCTTCTTCCACTCCCTCCACACGTGGATTACCTCCGGCGAGCTCCTCGACCCCTTCGACGAGTTCTTCGTCGCCCTCAACCCCGACTTCTCGTCCTCCGCCCCCTCCTCCTCCCTCCCTGCTCCAAGCTCCTCTTCCATACCCAACGTTGCCGATGCACAGAACGGGGCGCCTGCGGGCGCGCAGGAGACGGGACGGATATGGGAGAACAAATATGTCGTGCGGGACGGTATGAGACCAAAATTTGTCGGGGAGGGGTTTGGGAGGAAGGTGCGTTCTGGGAAGGGGGGGAAAGAGAGAAAGGGAGGCTGATGAGGGTGGGGTGTGGACGGGACGGGTGGACGAGGGCAGATCTTCTCGACGGGGAAGAGCTTGAACTTTATCCGGTACTCGTGCAGGGACGAGGACTGGGTGTCGACGAGGAACAAGCTGTCCTCCGCCGATAAAGGTCCGTCCATCCCCGTCCTCCTCCCCTCCCATCCTTCCCCTCCTCTCTTTCGCTGAAGCCTCCCTTCCCTTCCCGTCCTCTTCCTTCCCGCTTCCCTGCCATCCGTCACCCCCGCTCCTTCCTCGCCCTTCCCCGCTCCTTCCTCGCCCTTCCCCGCCCGTCCACCGCCCCCCCCCACACAGTCCTCAAGTACTCGGACATCCCCTCGCTCGAGCGCTCGATCGACGTGGCGTTCTCGATCGCGAGCCAGCGCCTGCTCGAGGTCCTGTTCGACAAGTTCCGGCTACTCGACCACCTCGCCGCCCTCAAGCGGTACCTCATGCTTGGGGCGGGGGATTTTATCGATATATTGATGGAGTCGCTAGGGTGCGTTCCATACTCCTACAGAGAAGAAGGCAGAGGCGGAGATGGAGGGAAAGGAGGCAGAAACTGATACAGATGGACGCTTCCAGCCCCTCCCTGGCCCGACCCGCCAACACCCTCTACCGCCACAACCTAACCGCTACGCTCGAAGCGGCCGTGCGGGGGTCGAACGCGTCCTTCGACGACCCCTCGATCCTGCGGCGGCTGGACGCGCGCATGCTCGAGTACAGCCGCGGCGAGATTGGCTGGGACGTGTTCACGCTCGAGTACCGCGTCGACGCGCCGCTCGATGCCGTGCTCGACCCCGAGGCGATGCGCGGGTACAGGAAGGTGTTCAATTGGCTTTGGAGGTTGAAGAGGGTCGAGATGGAATTGGGCAGGGGGTGGAAGAGGGCGGTCGTCGGGAAGAGGACGTTCTTGAAAGTACCGGGTGGGTGGAGCGGTTTTGTTTCGGGCGGTTTTTTTTTTCTTCCTTTGCCATCCTCCCCTTTCCCACCTTTTCCTTCCCTTCCCCTTCCTCCCGTCCTTCTCCTCGTCCCATTCAATTCCTCCCGTGCTCCCGGTCAACGCCGAACTGACGCCAATGGCGGTGCTCTCCAGAACTCGACCACGACTGGCACCAAGCGCGCCTGGCGATGGCGGAGATGATCCACTTCGTGCGGCAGCTGCAGGCGTACGCGCAGCTCGAGGTGATCGAGTGCAGCTGGGCCGCGCTCCTCGAGTTTGCAAACAAGCGCGAGGGCGACCTGGACGCGCTCATCGCCGCCCACCGCGAATACCTCGACCGCATCGTGGGGAAGGTGCTGCTCCTGGGTGGGAAGGGCCGAGGGGTGCGTCCTTCGGATGAGATGAAGGGAAAGGGGGGAGGAGGAAGCGATGGCTGATGAAAGGTCGGGGGGGATAGGACGAGATGCTCCAGCGCATGCGGAAGCTGCTCAGAATCATCCTCGAGTTCCGCGCAGCAACGGTACGTCCTTTTCCCCGATCCCCAGGTTCTTGTCGCTCACGTCCCGTTTCCCTCGCACAGGACGACCTCTACGCCCTCACTCTCTCACTCTCCTCGACCCTCAACCCGCACCCGCCCTCGCGTTCCTCAACCCCCTCCACCACCCACCCCGACGCGCCGGCAGGGTCCGACGAGGCGCTGCACCGCGCGCGCACGCAGGTCGCGCGCTCCGCGGGAGAGTTCCAGGAGCTCGCGCTCCAAGTCGTGCTCGGCCTGCAAGCGCACCCGGATCTGGACGTTAGGTTTTTGGCCGTACGCTTGGGGTTCAACGCGTTCTATCGGAAGGGGGCCACGGCTGCGGGAGGGAGCGGGGGTGGAGGAGGGAAGTAGGGGGATGCACACATGCTTTCGACGTGACTGCGTTCGGGGGCTGCTGGCTAAGTCGGGATGGGCCACGTTGCTATCACCCTCAATATACACAGCGGGTTCTCCCGAGCGAGCACGCGCCGTGTCCTGAGGTACCCAGCTTTGAGAGTCTTCAAATTGTTTGTAAGTCAGGCGCCTGACACAAGTTGTGCCTTTATAGCCCTGCGCAACTCCTGCCCCGCAGCGACATCAGATGTTTGCGCCTGTACCCCGATTGAGTTGGAGACGCACTCTTCTCGTGCATGTCCTTGAAATCCTCCCTCGCGTCCTCAGACAATGCCTTCTCAGCCTCGGCGCGAGGAACGACCTCGTACAACAGCAGTTCGAAGCGGCGAGCGTCTCCACGTACGGGCCGGAGGCGGATGAGGAGCGCCTGCTTGAGGAAGTTGTCCAGGCTCTCGCGGAGTTTCAAAGCCCAGAAGATAGCCACGTGGAACGCGTTCGTGTGCTTCGCGCACCACCGGCGGAGAGCAATGTGGACTGGCGCCTCAATATCGTTGCGTTGGCACCAGGCCTTATGCTTCGGCCAGCTCGGCGCGCTGGCATTCGACAGAGAAGTACTGGGCTTTAAGTAAAGAGAAGGAAGTCAGAAATGCGAGGAAACTGTCCGTATTGTGAGGGACAAGGCCCAGCAAACGTTGAACTTGCGACCTCCCTCCCGAGCTGGCTTCAGGCAGTGCTCGCAGTGCGAGAGGGGTTTGAGTGATCCGAATTTGCCAGGGGTAGAGGTCGCAGCCCCGCTTTCTGTGTAGTCGAGTGCTGTGGGAGACGGGAAGGCTGATCGTGGTGGGAAGACAAGGGCGACGGTGCCGACCGCGGCACAAACTGAGGAACGCCACACTGAGCATTGTTTCATTCGTCTCGTCAACTTGATTGGCACACCTGGGGTCCTGTGCCAGTTGGACCAAGCTTACCCTACGTACAGTTTCGCAATACCCACCAGCAGATTCATTTGTCTTTGGGATCTGGCATCGCAGCAGCGCCGCGCCGCCTAATTTAGTCAAACCACAATGCGAGCTGATACAAACAAATGTCTTATATACGCAAGCATGTGCGAGATTCAAGGCTTTAGGTGGGAACTACAGCAGCGACTTGTGCGCGTGAGGGGTGGGATGGGAGAAGGAAAGCAAGAAGGAGCATGCGCAGCCAAAACGACGGTTGAAATGTTCACAAGGAGGAATGGTGATGTGGGGTGGGGGAAGGGTCAAGAGGATAAACAAGATGAAGCAGGCGGCAAGATCGTCAGCGTTCAAGAACGACGAGCCAAGAAGGACAGCGGGGGCGGCGAGGGTGGTTGGGACCTGCTAGTGACGGAACGAAGGGGACCTCCAATCTCAGTAAAATGGTTGGTGTGAGAACACAGTAAGACTGTCTCCAACCACCTTCAGTCCGCCCTCATGAGGTTCTGGGGGCGCCTGTGTCCCTCCTGTGCGCTCAGCTTCAAAGTGCACCTCTCGCTCCCCTGGAGACTGCAGCACAACGGACCTGGTAATGATGCGACCGTATTCCGTCTCTACTTTGACTTTGAAAGTTCCCGTCCTGGGGAAGTACAGGATGTCCTGCTCCTCCGTGTTCAATGGGAGGACGGGAAGGGGCGGACGAGCACAAGCACGACGGACCCTGACCGTGCCGATCGACTGGGCTTCCCCGACACGGTAGTAGACCCGGTGACCGCTGCGCCAACCCATCCCAATTAGAAACCTGATGCCCAATTATTGGGATGCAGAGGAGGAGTACATGAGGATCGCGTTCGGCCCGTAGCCGCCCTGGTCGCGCTCCCGCTTCAGCTGACATCAGGCAACCACAGCAGGCGCGAGACGCACGTCCTCGGTGGCGTGGCCTGCAATCGAGTAGTTTTCGTCCCGGCTAGACATTGATGCAGTCGGCCGATGGAGGGTTTTAGGAGGATTGAAGTAGACTTTGTATGTCTGGGAACTAGACAGCCTCGAGGAAGTGGTGGTGGGCTCCTGAGAGAAGACTACGAAACCGCCGAATTCGGCTTCTTATATATGTCACGGAGCTCCTCGGGTGCCATGCCCGTGTCGGCAAAGGAGCTTCGATGAGCAAATATTGTCCGCCGCTGCCGTTTCGCCATGGGAAGGCGTGGACGATCGCAGAGTGCAACGAACGTTTCGCGGCAGGCAGCCTCCCCTGTCGTACTCTTCGGTGTTTTGTCAGAAAAAAACACAAGGGGGAAGTCCAATGCTGTGGGACCTGAAACTTGTCAGGAGAAAGGGAGGTTGGTGAGGCGTGAGTTCGAGGAGCACGAGTTGAAGTGACATGTTGACCGAGCGGGATCGTCGGGGGGCTGAAGACTTGGACGTTGCCGTCCGCGCGGCTGGACGCTTTGGCAAGCTTTGGCATACTCGAGCATGGAAGACCCAAAGAAATTCTCGCGTGCGAGATTGTTTTCTGTTCATTTACACGGGTCACAGGCCGCAGCACCGTGGTTATAAAGCAAGTCCTCTCATGAACTTGAGGGGCCAGCTAATAGTCACTCGGACTTGCGTGCAAGACTCTCTACATATATCAGCTCATATTCAGTCAGTTTATTGAGGTATGCTTATTAAGCCCATCTAAGGCGGCCTCTGGACGTTGCATAGGCATGCTCGACAGGCCTGCATGGCGGTCGCTCTGAGCTGGCTGGGCAGTTCTTTTTGAATATAGTGCCGGGTTTCATTGGATTAAGGGAAATTTTCTGTGAGTTCTCGCAAATCATTTGTCAATTTGGACCACGGGTAACCCACAACGCCTTTCAAGCGCAATGACCAAACATCATTGAATCTGCTTGTGCTGTGCTCACCGGTATTAGATGTTTTCTGTCGGAAGGAGGAGGTGGTTGGAGTTGCTCTTAACAACTGATTGGTTGATTAGAAAAATTGATTTGAACACGGGGAAAAGGTTTTGACCAAGGGCGTGTTTAGAGCGGCAGCAACTGTGTCCACACACACATATTTTACGGGGTAGTTTCAATAACTCAGTAGAGTGCATCTCCTGCTTTTTCGAGAGAATGTCGCCTATTGATTTCCGTGAGAAAGCAATCTCAAACAAGGAAAAAGACAGTGGTCAAGGCTTATTGGTATGTGCAGCAGTTTGCAGAAATGCAGTGCGAGTGTTGACTCCGCAACGCCTTCTCGCAAACGATCGCTATACAGCGCTCTTACGCATTCTGTTACTTAAAAATAAGTATCTGCGAAGCCATGGCACATCTTCGTGGACGAGAGTCCAAATGACAATCAGCCGCCCTCTCAGTCGCACAGCCGACCTTCAGCTCTTCCACCATTGCCCGGCGGTTCACGACGCATGCTAGAAAGCCTCGTCCAAGCTTCCTCCACGGCAGCTAGCTGGAAGGGATATGGGGACGAGAATGTTGTAGACCGCGAGGACGAGCAGCGCCGTGCCCTTCAAACCCTGCGCCACCCCTGACCATGGCCCCCGCCTCAGTCCCCGCTCTGTATCTCAAACAGTCTGAAGACGTACATTTCTGTCGAGAAGCTCCAAACTCTCCAAAAAGTCTGGTCCACATCGCCCAGTGTCTTCTCCTCCTCGTCCCGAGAAATGATCGCGTAAGAGGACGGCTCGAAGTGGCGGGCGCCTCCCTCCGCTGACAGGGTGCGAGGCGGATGAGGAGCGCCTGCTCGAAGCAGTTGTCGGGCTTTTCGTGGAGCTCGAGGAACAGGCACACTACAAGGTGCAAATTGTCGAGGCGCTAGATAGCCCACTTGCGGAGCGCGTTCCAGAATGGCGCGAGCTCGGGGTCGGCGCGAGTGGCCGCGGTGCGCTTGCAGGTACCCTTGTGCGAAGGCCAGTCTGCGCGCTGGCATTCGACCGGGCAGTAGGAATTTGATAGTGAAAGGGAGTCTCAATGATCTCAGGACATTGTTCTGGGGTTTGGAGAAGGGGGAGGAAGCGCACCGAGCTTGCAGTGTCCGCACACGTTGAGCTTGAGACCATCCTCCGGCGCCGGTTTGAAGCACTTGTAGCGCCTTATGTGTGCTTTGTGCAAGCCGGTAGTACCAGGGCTGGTGTGTGGAAGACATTTCGTGGATGCCTAAGAAGGGGTCGCGAAGAGCGGATGGTTGTGGTGGTGGTAGAAAGCGAAGAAGGGAGCTGCCACGCCGTACAAACGAGGAACGTTGGGCTGAGCTTGGTTCATCCGTGTCGTCAAATTGATGCCGGGTAGCTACAAAGCGCTGGGAAAATCAGAAACTATAGAAATATAATTACAATAAAACAATCACAAAACACACAAAGAACCTCCTCGCCACATCGGTGACGTCAATGCACCGCTGCCTCTCACCATTATTTCCTGTCCGCATTCGCATTGCGCCTCCAAAGTACTCGGACCAATTCTTTTTTATGATCGAAATCCTGTTCAACCGTCGCATCTGGCGCCAGCGTGCGGAGAGTTCGAGCACGAAAGTGGTCGGCTGCGAGCTATCCTCCATGCAAGGCCGTCGACAAACCGGCGAGGCAGTACTCCGCATCTCTCATGAACGTCATGTATGTCAACGCTCCGCAGCTGTAACCACAGCAGGCACAACCAGACCTCTCCCGCCCTGATGCCACCGGTACGCGAGCGACCTCCGCCGCTTTGCTCGCTCCTCCTCGACGTCACCGCCGCGCTTCGCCCGCGCGAGCGCACCGCGCATGATCGTCCGCAGAACGCGCTGGTAATCCGAGGGCAGAGTAGCCATGCAGACCTCTAGAATGGCAATGGGACTTAGAATGAAAGGGTCCGGGGACGGCGCGAAGGGAAGACGCACCGAAAGTGCGTATGAGCACCTCGCATGCTTTCGTGATGCGCGGGTCGGAGAATGGGGATTTGTGTTTGTCGAGGACAAGGACGAGGTGGAAAGATGGTTGGAGGAGAAAGGGGCCGAGAATGAAGGGCGAGTAGGCGAGACCTGGGTCCGACGAAAGCACTCTTTCGGCCGCCTGCAGTGCCTCCCTCCGTTCAGCAAGCGATCGAGTCAAATGGCAAGAAGCATGAGGAGTACCTCCGCGACCTTCACGGCGTGCTCCGTCGCTTCCTGTTCTGACGCACTCATCTCACCCGATACCCAAAGCTCCGCCACCGCGGCCTCGTCCATGAGAAGCACCGGATCCCAGCCCCCGGGGGTCCCAACCCTGTCTAACAGCAGCCGACACGCATGCAGCCCGAGCGCAGCGTACTCTATGCCCGCTCCGCTATCACCGCCGCTGCCAGCGAGCTGCGCAAGGCTCATAGCGTAAGCGTCGAGGTGCGACCGAATCTGGGCCTTCGCGGGCGCAGCGACCGAAGCGCCGCCGCCGCTGGCTAATTTGATGAGAGGGTGCGAGAGGGCATGATGCAGATCGAGAAGCATTCCGAGGATCGTGCAGAGTGGGAGGAGAGCGCCGAAAAAGTCGGGGGAGGACGCGTGGACGGTCGGGCCGCGCGGTCGGGAAGTCGAAAGTTGGGTAAAATCGCTCGAGGAGGATTGCCAGAGGTTCTCGGGAGCAGGATGGAGTAGGGTCTGGCACTCGCTGTCGAGGAGGACGAGCGGCCGGTTGAACGCAAGGCCGAGAATGCGGTCAACCTGCGAGAAGCGCAAGGGAAATTAAATGGGCGTGAAGTGACAGCGAAGGAGGAGACCCACCATGTAAAGTAGCCAGAAAGTCCTTCTTCGCTCTGCTCGCTCCTCCTCGCCCATCGCGGCTCCCGCCTGCTCGACCTCGCGCCCAAGCTGGAGCTCCTTCGCGAGCATCCAAGCGCCCGTCCACCAGCGCAGGCTGACGCCCTTGTACTCGCTCGCGCTGAGGACGGTTCCCAGCTGCACGTACGTGATCACGTCGTCGAGGCTGCCGCCGCCGCCGGACGGCAGGTCCTCGCCCTCCTGCGTCGGCCGGATGGCGGTCACGCCGTGCTGGAGCGGTTGGAGCGCCGAGACGCAAAGGTCGAATAGCGTCTGGATCATGCGCGCCCGGAGGACCGGAGACGCGATCAGCACGCCGTCGTCACAGTTGTACGCGCCGACGCAGAGCATCGCGTAGAGGAGCGTCGGCCGCGTCTTGCGCGGAGACGTCGGGTGGAGGATCGAGCATGGCCGAACGAGGTAGGCGAGCACTTGTGGCGGGTGTTGGAAGTAGGCGTCGAGGAGCCTGGAGGCGAGGGCGGGAGAGATTGAGGGCGAGGAGGAGGATAGGGTGGGGAAGAGATCGTGGAGGATGGGATAGCCCGATGTGTGGCCATCTGCTGAAAGGGGAGAGGCCTTTGCGACCGGCGAAAGGGAGGCTGTTGATGAAATAACGTTCAGCGGATCCCAGCATAAGATAATTGAGACCCAGCAATACGCACAATGTGGTTCGGCAGGTTGAAGCTGTTGCTGCAGCTGGTGGTGAGGGCTCGCTGGTGTGCTGAACGAGAAGTCCCAGGCCAGCAAGTTGATGCCGGAATCTGAGCGAGCAGGATGTTAAAAAAAATATCGGCCCAGGAATCTCACCCAACTCACTTTGCGCGGGATCGAGGACATCGGACAAGTCGGGAGCGGCGAAGGGGAAGTTGAATGCAAGATTCGCAGGCGCGGGCTGAGCAGGGGTCGGCAGCTGAGGCGCCGGCGGTGGAGGCGGGGTGGGTAGTGGTTGTTGGTTGAGGTGAGGTTGAGTCTGGGGCGGGATGACCGATTGTTGAGCGTTGGTGTTCGAGGGGGAAGGGGAATCGCTCAGCGAGCTCGACGGGGAAGGCGCCGGCGGCGCCGCACCCGAAGGCGCTGTCGTCGAAACCCTGGCTGCTCTAGCGGCAGCGTCTTTTGTTGACGCTTTTCCGCGCTTCTTACGAGCGCGAACGTATTCGCATACGACCTTGGCGTCTGTGGAGGAATTGCTTCAGTAACGGCCTCGATCGGGAGGGCACACGCATACATTCAGGACAGACCTTGACACCGCTGACATGGGTGCAATCCATCGCTATTTGCCCTCCAAACAGCACCTTGTCACCTCTAGAGGACCATCTGACAGAGCGCAGACCGTGAGCGCTCTCACCACTTGACTCGGCTCGCATTGCACGCATCGCACGCTCGAGAGATGCGCTGCCGCTTTGGCGGCGACGGTTGCGCCGGGTCTGCGCCGCTATCGCGGAGCAGCGATGCGGCGCTTGGTGGCTGGGAGGAGTGTAAAGGCGCAGATTGGGTAAGTGAAGCGGGAGACATGATGGTGGTTAAGGTCAAGCCAGATCCCAGGATCTCGGAGCGCAATTGATGGGCAGATGACCTCCGCTGCATGAACTGCAACTCCGACTGGTGTGCGGCCGGTCCGGCTTCCGATCAGGTCGCCGGTCAAACCTTGAGATGGCCATGGGCTGTCTCTAAGGACCTGACTTTTGTGCAAATAAAAGATTCGCATGGCTGTCTTTCCTAAGCTTTCGTGTTTCGATTGGGTAGCAGAGCCCGAACAAACGTGGATAGACATACACCGGGAGGCCGCGGGAGGCGAAGTTGTTGAAGAGCCCTTCTTCGCCAAGGAGTCACGCTGGAGTATCCCGTCCCATCTTGCAACACCCTGGGTCGATCTATCTGAGTTGCATTCCGCTGGAAAGCTTGGGGGGAGTACAGATGGGAAAATAAACTTCGACTCTTCTTACTCATCCGAACGCTAGTAGGAAACCGTTGAAAGCCGCGTCAGTCCGGCTGGGTCAGCCACGTCGGATTGTTACCGCCTCTTGGCTGAACTCATGATAGAACTTGTTCACATGTGCCAGTGGCATACGAGATACATATTCCTTGGTGAAGGTACTGGCAGACGCAGGAATATAGAAAGTGCAACTTGAAAATCCGAATGAAACTACTACTACAGAGACGCAGTCCTTGCGCTTTCATCGCCCTTCGAACTCGAGACTTGACTTCGTTACCGTTACTCAACCCTTGGCTTGTTCCAGGGGCCCTACTCCTTGTGCATCTCGCGATGCTCGACCTCGGGCTTCTCGGTCTCCGCCGTGGAACAACTAGCCTCGATGTCGTCGGCGCCCCGAGCCGCGAGCGCGCCGGCCACGCCTTGAACACCGCCCTGCGCCATGAGCCGCTGGAACTCCTTCTCCATGTTCCAGGCGAACATCGAGTCGGAAGCGAAGAGGAGGTCTGTGAGGAAAGCACCGTCAGAGTGAGTTTACTCCAGCGGGTTTGAAAGGTGCAGCCTACCCATCTCCTCGAGACTGCGCTTCGCCGTCTCGGGCCAGAAGCAGTAGATGACGGGGATCTGTGTATCGGTATCAGCTTTGTAGTGGAGTGGGGGTGACAATTACACTCACATATAGCAAGTTCAGCCCCGCGTACAGGTAGAAAGTGTTCTCTTGGACCGCATCGAACATGACAGGCGTGAAGAGCGTTCCTGCGCCGAACCCAACAGCCCACCCCGCTTCGATCGGGTATTCGAATCGTGATCAGCAAGACTCAAAAGCAGCGCAATATATATATTACATATGACTCACCAACACCGAAAGCGTTGCCCTTGGCACGGACCTATAGGAAGGCGTCAGCGTCGGTTGGATGGTTGGCTTCTTCGAGGAGGCTGACTTCGGTAGGGAAGATCTCAGCAGGACTGCATAAAAAGTGTCAGAGTCTTTTCCTGTTTGAAGAGCAGAAGACATGAGAAACGGCTCACAGAATGAACGGGACCATGAGCCAGGTAGAAGAGAAGACGAGGGTGAAGAGGAAGATGAACGCGGAAGATCTGAAAGCGTTTCCATGGAACATCAGATACATCTTTCGCCTCATGAGTAAAGGAGCTTTAGACGCACGCAGCTCCGTACTGTGCCGCCTTGTCCGGGTTGTCGACGAGAAGGCGAGACAGTCCGCCGCTGAGGAACAGGCAGACGGCCTGACCGATGGCGCCGTAGAAGAGCGTCTTGCGTCGGCCGAGCTTGTCAATATTGAAGGCATTTATCAAGGTGCCTAAGCGCCGATGGAATAGGCCCGTCAGTCGGAGAGCTTGGAGAAGGCACTTTCTGGTTGAAGTGACGACTGACCGAGGATGCCGACGGAGTTGTTCAGAGCAGAAAGCCACTGCGCCTTATCCTCCGAGTAGCCAGCTTGGGAGAAGCTGTGAAATTATGTCAGCTGGAAGCTAGGGTTGGAACGAGACAATTACGGCGGAGGTTTACATCGTCGGGGAGTAGATAGTGGTCGCCGTGATGCCAGTGCCTGTCCGCACCGAACTGAGCATTTGGTTTTTAAAGCGGCGGTGAGCCCGTTGCGTACCAAACTGCATAAGAATTTGGATCCTGGAAAGCTCAATGGCATTAGGTGTGTAGACACTAAGCGAAGCCTGAGAGCACGTACCACGCCGCCAGCTGCACCCTGCGAGCCATGTGCAGCTTCCCCCATTTGTAACCCAAGAGCATTCCCAAATAGCTGTTCCGGATACCGCCGGATCGTTCGCTCTCAACCATAGTGATGATGTCGTTGTACTCGCTCTTGACCGCCGGGTGGTTCTCGTCGCCGTCTCCACGAAGACGCGTCAGGATGAAGAGCGCCTCGTCTGCGCGACCCTGCTTGACGAGCCAGCGGGGCGATTCGGGGAGGAACCAGACCGATACGAAGAGGATAAGAGCAGGAATGACCTGGCAAGCTTGGGCTGAAGAATACGTAAGGAATCGCCAGCGTGTTTCACCGTCACTGAGGTGCCCATTTCACGTACGCAGCCGCCACCGGATCGGACCACGGCCGTCGCCGGAGAAGCTCATGCCATATCCAAGCCAGTCTGTTGGAAGGTCATGCCATTTGAACAGAGGACGAATGAACCACCTTATACCCTTGACTCACAGGCGACGAAGATGCCGCCGTAGTTCAGCAAGAAGATCAAGCACTGCAGCGGTAAATTGGATTAGCAACCTGGTAAAGACAGCCGTAATACGTGTACTTGACATACAATCATGCGGCCTCGCTCTTCAGCAGCGGCAACCTCCGCCGACCAAGCGGGGGTAACCTGCCCAGGACTCAAAGTAAGCGTGCGCTGGTGAATCTGGATACATTTAGTGAACGTACTGTCATCAAATACCCAACTCCTTGGCCCGTGATCACTCTAGCAACAATCATCCACTCCACTATGGAAACGGCAAGATGGGTGGTCAGCGTCTTCCACGTCCACACGAAGTTGAGTGTGCCGGCTGAACATACCATTCTGAGCGGACGCTTGGAGGGAACCCCCGAGACTAGTAAACGGAAAAGTTGAGTCAGTACGCTTCTATTGTTAGCTTCATTAAACTTACATGCACCACAGGCAACCAAGCGCGAGCGCTCGCCTGCGTCCGATTTTGTCTGCAAGCCAACCACCGCTGCAGGCCCAAAGTTAGACGCCGCAACATGTGAGGCGACGAGCGCAATTGAGGTACCTAAAGCCGCCCACTGTCGGTCTATATCTCGTCAGAACATAGCAGTCTGAGCGTGAGAGAGATTTTACTTGCCCAAGGCGCCCAGGTAGTACACGCAGACGACGCCACCCAGCTTGCTTGGTTTCCCTTCAAGGCCCATGGTCCTATTGGAGTAGAGTGTCAGCCAAGTCCATTCAGAGTACCCTCAAATAGACGGACTCGACGTAGTCCTGTTCAAAGTCGGTCAGCGTGAAGGGGAGTCCGAAGAAAGTGAAAGCTCACAGGAGAGATGTTGACGCCCCCCATGAGTCCTTGTGCATATCCCTCAAAAGAAATACTGCAGGCGGCAGCCGCATTCAGAGCGAAGAGTAGTTTTTTAGCGGACAGTGTCCGCCAGGCTTCGAAGATGCCCATCGTCGCGACGGCTTGCTGGATGAGGCTGTGCGAGAGGCGCGCGGTCGCGTCGTGTAGAGAGTTAGGTACGTTTGCGCAAGGGGTCGTGAGACCGTAGAGGAAATGTGGGGGAAATGTGGGGGGAAATTGTGGGGTAAGCGGGGCACTTTATCAAGGAAAGGCAAAGGAAAGGGCACGGGTCGGATCATCGATCACCGAGACAAGGGCAGTACCCCCTTGCGCAAGAGGCAGCATCTGCACCGCTTCGGCTGATGGTGGTCCACGCTGGTTTGGCTATACGTCACTTAGCCGGGCAGAAGATCCATGTGAGAGCGGAAACCTGGCGGAAAATACGATGGTGTACTGCTATCAGCCGCAAGATCGTCGCCCGAGCTCGCCAAATGTCGCCTTCCCAAGCCTTCCCAACGTTTCGGGCCCGGCAGCGGCTTCGCCTTTGTGCGGGCAGAAGGATCTTAGTGGCATTTACCCGGAGTACATAGGAAGGCAGTAGCATGGCTAAGGTCGGTTAAATCGACCCTGACACCGATTGCAGACGTTGTGTGGAGTACGTATACTGCGAGGTCACGGGGTTTCGAGCAGCTTAAAGCGACAGGGCGTTGCCTGAACTTCGTTTTGATTTCGAGACGACCGTCTGTGGACCGCTCAGGCTGGCAGCAAGGCCTTCGGTCGAAAACTTTTGAAAAAATTTACTTGCTCTCTGAGAACCACTGCATTCAATACACTGCCGGCGGGCAGTGTTGACAGGCAGTAAAGGAGATGCACGACACACTTGTCGAGTTTCCCTGAAGGCGTTGAAGCCCGAACCTGAGCCAATGCCTGCGAAAGTAATATCCGCCGGGGAGAAAGCGCGTATAAGTAGTACAGGTGGGTTCTTGTCAATAAAGTCAGAGTAAAGCGGAATCTGTCATTACAGATCGATGAGCGAGAACGTCGTTGCTGCGCTTGGGAGTTCGCATGGCGGCAACTTGCTGCACGCTCATGAAGGGCAAAGTAGTGACAGGCGTTCTACAGTGGTACAATACAAGACACACTGAGGTTATGAAGCAGCGAAATACTCCTTCTAAGGTGAAGATACGGGACAAACTTTTGGTACACAACAGCGGGCGCCCTCAGTTCCGCCCTCCCTTCCCATCGTAGAACGAGATGACAGCCTGGAGAGAGGTTTGGTCAGAGATATGATATTACTACATGAAAATATCGGAGTACTCACGTATTTGCCCGTCCTCGTCCACGTTCCATTGCTCTCCTCCACGACCTTCCGCATCTGCTCCTCGCTCGACAGCCCGACACACACATCCGCTTTGCACGTCCGAAGGCTGAGCACGCGGATACCATCCCACCTGTTACCCGTCTCGTCCCCCTCGTCCGCACCAATCGCCTTCGGGAACGACGTTGTGTGGGGCCACATGCCGTCCGCAACAAGCTTGCGGTAGTTGAGGTCTCCCTTGAAGATGACGAGGTCGGACTTGGCGAGCTCTGCGTAGAGCGACGGCGCGAGGGCTTTCAACCGCCAGAAAGAGCCCTGAGTCTGCAGAATTGAAGGCGACAGTCAGAATTGGCTGTAGAAGAAGAATACATCCATGTCGGGCTTACAGTCCAGAAGCCGTCGGAGTGCAGAGAAATTTTGCCGCTGTCGAAGAACGTCTGCCACCGCGAGCGCAAGAAATCGATCTCGGGACGCCGTACGAAGACAGCAGGGTCCTCGAGCAGCGAGAAGAGCGACTTGACGTCCCCAACGAGCACGTCCGAGACGAACCACGGGAAGTTCTTCGGGTGAAGGACGACGGAAGACGCGTAGCCGGCCTCGAGGAGGTAGGTCGCGAAGATGAGGTCGGCGTAGAGCTCGAAGCCTAATAATTATGGGTAAGTTATCAATAAGTCCTGTGAAAAATGAAGCAAACAGCTGGAAGCGCACCTGCGTTGTCCAGCACGATGTCGATCCGACCGCCTTGCAGGCCCTTCATGACATTCCAGACGCTGTCCGTGTCATCGGAGACAATGTTCTTGCGCGATTCTGTGAGATATTGTCAACACTGGGAAAATTCAAGCCGAAGCTTGAGTGATCGCGTACCTTGGATGGCGGCCTTGCCCTGCAGCTTCTTGATGTCCTCGAAGGACAGGTTCGTCAACAACGACAAGTCGGTACCGTTGCCCCACAGCGCAATTTGAAGCATGTCGTCCTTTGCGGGAATGGCCGTCAAAACAATTTACAACAAGGAAATACTTCGAACAATATTCACGAAAAGTAGGCTCTGGGCCACCGGATCAGCCGCAGCCGCCTTGTGCTGCTCAAGCTCGCCGACCAACTCGGTGTAGCGCGCGGCGAGCTCCTCGACGGCCGCCTTCGACTGGATGAACGCCGCGTCCTTCTGGCGCGCGAAGATGTCGTAGCGGGACCAAAAAGCGCCCGCGAGAGCGAAGAAGGTCCGGAGCAATCGATACATGTAACACTCTGCAGGAAACGTCAGCAGAGGACAGAGGCTGCACGACAGAATGTCAAGGTGGCCCAAGACTCACCCGTGAAGAGCCATGGTGCATCGGCCCAGCGCGCGGTCGCAAGGAACTTCAACTCGGCGTTGTAAGAAGCAATGTCCTCGGCGCCGTCGTCTTCGAGAGGACTGGGGGAATGTAAGTAAGAAGTAAGAACGAGCTGCAACATTGAGGTTGCATTTCAGGATACACCTCAGAAGGTCGTTGGCCTCGATCGCCTTCGCGACATTCTCGATTCGAGCAGCGAGATTGCGACCCTTATCCTCGTCCTCAGCATAGAGGGCCCCCTCGTCGACAGTCTTGAGGACATCCGCCGCGGCCTGCCGAATGATGACCGACCAGCGCGTGGTGGCAGTGATGTGCGCGAAGCTGGTCGTGTCCCCGGTGTGGGAACCGGCTGCACATTACAGGCATCAGTGCGCTGTTGAATAAAAGTAGCGTACACAATTGAAATACATACCAACCTCGCAGTCGGAGGGAATGAACTTGATCGGGCGAGTCATGGGCGACGAAGCGAATTGAACGGTGAGGAGTGTTTGCGATGGCAAGAAACGATGTCGAAGCAGATGGCGCTGTCGGATCAAGTTCAAGGTGGTTCGGAACTCCGGTTCCCAAATTTCAGGGGAAATGGCGGCACTTCGGAACTGAAGCTCGAAAAAATGGGGCAAAAGCCGGACGCTGTGAGGCAGGAGGGTATTTACCCTCAATTTACCCGGCTGCCGACTTGCAGCCTTGCAGCCCGTCACTCAAAGCCGACTGCTCATTGACGTTCGGGCCGACCTTGAGGAAGTAACGCCAGAAGCTTCAATTCAGCTTGCCGATAACCCAACACATGATCGCTTCCTCGCGGTGACACGGTTGTGACTGGCGCCCTGAGCCACGAGCCCGGCGACATGCCGCCGCCGCCATGCGTGCAACCGCCACTTCTTACGATGTTGAGCCCCACCAGGAAGCCAATCTTGTTCCGAGCGGCTTACCGGTATATGCCGAAATACTGTCGGACGCCGGTGGCTACAGGACCGGCTCCTCTTAAGGACTCTGACCGTCTCTTCCTTCCTTCCCTTCTCCACAAAAACACTCTCGATCTGCACTTCGCCTACCTCTACTTAATACTCTACATCCAACCGCATCTACCTCAGCTCCACCAACATGGCCCCTGTTGCAACCGACTCTGTTAACCCCAATCTCATGGTGGAACCTGCTGACGCCAACGAGTCGTACGCGCTGGACATGACTGTCCTTGGAATGAACAGTGGCACTGCGATGGACGGTATTGGTGAGCTTCTCCTTTCTATTTGGTAGAAGATCCTTAGGAAGTTCTGATCGCTTCTCTATGGCTTCAGATTGCGCTCTATGCCGTTTCCGTCAGAAGACTGTCGACGCCCCTCTCGAGCTGGAGATCTTGAAGGTATGTCTTTCGAAGCAGACACTTCGGGCCTCTTACGTAGTGGCTAATTAATTGATTCGACAGTACGACGAGCTCGAAGTTCCGCAATGGATCAAGAAACCCATGCTTCGCATGCTGCAAGAAACTCGCACGACTCCGTCTGAGATGTCGCAGCTCAAGTCCGTCTCGCCAGAATCCCCTTGCCTTCATAAGCTATTGAGAATGTCAGAAGCTTACTGGTGCCCTGATGCTCAGTGTGCAACTTGGCTTCATGTTCTCGGAGGCTACAAAGACGTTCAGCGAGAAGCACAACGTTCCTCTGAAGAGCATCGACCTCATCGGGTTCGTGACCTTTCTACAACTTGTCACCTCCGAGAGCACAAGAACTAAAGCTTATACTCATACTATGACTTCAGTTCGCACGGCCAGACGATTTGGCTGCTCTCCATGCCTAAGGAGGGTGAGACCCGCTCGGCCATGTGCCTCGGCGAGGGTACGGTCATGGCTGCGGAGACCGGCATTACGAGTGAGTTTCATTGAGTGATACGTTGGACGCCAACTGCAGGTTGATCCAATTTAAATCTGCACAGCTGTGACCGACTTCCGGATGGCGGAGCAGGCAGTCGGACGGCAAGGCGCACCGCTTGTTGGCGTATGTCGCTCTCGTTCAGCTCGTTTTATAATTCAAATATCTGATCAGATGCCATCTTCTGGTTACCAGTTCTTCGATGGTCTCCTCCTCCACCACCCCACGAAAACGCAGATCTGCCAGGTACGCGATTC
Organism: Basidioascus undulatus; assembly: GCA_000826855.1. Classification (NCBI taxonomy): domain Eukaryota; kingdom Fungi; phylum Basidiomycota; class Geminibasidiomycetes; order Geminibasidiales; family Geminibasidiaceae; genus Basidioascus; species Basidioascus undulatus. Next base: position 22,914 of record JTLS01000060.1, read on the forward strand.
CCTGTCTTGCCATGCAACTTGCGGTCAATGCTGACTTACATTATGCGGAATGCAGAACATCGGTGGCATGTCCGTCTCTATCTCGTTACTCCCATCCCAATTTTGAGCCAGTGGCTGACAAGGGTCGTCGCAGTGCCAACGTGTGCTTCATTCCCCCGGACAGCGAGGGCGGCATTGACGCTATGTGGGATTTCGACATGGGACCTGGTCCGTCTTCCTTTACTTCCGCATTTTTCTCGCTTTCAGACCCCGTACTGAACCGGGCTTGATGCGGATCGCAACAGGCAACATCTTCATTGACGCCGCCGTGCGTCACTACACCAACGGCGAGCGGGTGAGTTGAGTTGATACGGGGACCTAGGCCCTCGAACCTTTCACAAATTTTAGTAAACTGACACCCGCAACACAGGAATACGACCGGGATGGCGAGATGGCTCGGCGCGGCACTGTTTGCCAGGAGGTGGTCGACAACTTGTGCGCAACGTCTCGTCTTTTATATTCTGCAAGGACGGGACTAACCGGAAAAGCAACTTCACACAGCCTCAAGAACCACCCCTACATTCAGCACAATCCTCCGAAGACGACCGGCCGCGAGGTCTTCGGCGACACGGACGCTTGGGAGCTCATCAAGCAGTGCGAAGCACGCGGTTGCTCGCCCGACGACACTGTCGCGACCATCACTCGCATTACGGCGCAGAACATTGTCGACCACTACAGACGCTACGGTCCCCCCGAGGATCAGATCTCTGACATCTACATGGTGCGCCCGCCCCTCCTTTACCGAGCGTCTTGCCCAGTCCCAACTTGAACAGTGCTGACCTACAACATCTCTGCAGTGCGGCGGCGGCTCGCTTAACCCGGCCATCACGTCCTACCTCCAGTCTGAGTTCCCGAACTCCCGCATCTGCTCGCTGGACGAGGTCGGTGTCCCCTCAGCCGCCAAGGAGGCTGTGACCTTCGCGATGCAGGGCATGGAGGCCATGCTCGGCCGCGCGCTCGTCGTCCCCTGCAACTCTGACACCCTCACGCCCAACACCATCACCGGCAAGATCGCGCCGGGCTTGAACTTCCGCAAGCTCATGGCGCAGTCCGTGCAGTTCGGCGCGAGCGGGAGCGGCGTGGTGAAGGGCAAGGAGAAGGGCCTGCCGATGGTCCGGGATCTGAAGCTCACGAGCAAGTACTACTGGCCGGATAGCGTGGCGGAGAAGTATGCGGCTTGAAGGGACGAACTCTGCACATCCATCTGCACTTTTGGGCGACATTGCTTGAATGCGCAAGACCGGGAAATTCTTTGACCGCGGTGCCTTCTTTTCTCATAGAGTGTTTTCACTGCAGTTCGGGCCTGTCTCGCTGCTTCTTTCGTCATGCGTTGCTGAGAGAGGCGAGGAAAAGGACTATCGTATGGCATCAACTCGCCACGCGACAGGCTTTGCGAAGAACTGCATTGCTGAAACGCAAAGAAGCATCATATGAAACTTCTACAGGTTTTAACACTAAAAACTGATGTTTTATGGAAGTGGCTTCCCTCATGCCTATCACATCACGGCGATTGAAGGCATAGTCCTGGGTGAAGAGTAAGAACGAAACGCTGCAATTTCCCATGGAAACGCGCGCCCTGCTGTCCACTTCCGCAAATTTTCAACAGGATAATCGACATGAACACTTTCAGAATCATGAGAAGGGACAAACTACAAGAGAGTGAAATATCTCCGCCGCGGCCGGGTGAAGATTTTTACAATGCATGACTCGCTCTGGTGGAGCAGCAGCGCGGAGCTCCCCCGCTCAACTGCTCGCCTTGCTGCCCATCTTGCTCTTCCCCGTACTTGCCCCCGCTCAACAGCTTCATTGAATGTCACTGAGCGCGGAAATATGGCAGTTTCACCCGAATATGACCAAAATGACCTCACTTTCCTATCACTAACTGCATGGGTGATTCCGCTCGCTGTAGCGACTCCTCTCAGCCCAACTCACGCTCTCCCTCACTCACTTTCCCATCAACCTTCCTCATCGCTGAATCTTTACGCTCAATAACCCTTACCACGATGCCTGAAAAAGCCCAGCCTCACCCTTTCAATACCCGTGCAATCTCGGCAGACGAGCCTTCGCACGCACACACCATGCGATCAACGTCCTCCGAGCCGCAATGCCATCCGAACGACCGCGCTCAAACTGACCGATCGTTTTCGAGTGCAGTACGGCGTCCGGGTGCAAGTCCACTCAGCCGTAGCCATCGGCCACCCCCGTCTCAGCAGCAGCAGGGGGCGTCGATTTCACGACAAGATGCGCCGCAGTTCTCGTATCAATCGCAGCACGGCCAACCACCTCCAATCAGCAGGGGCCGCAGCAATATCCGGCTTCTCGAGGGGGGTCTAGAAGATCTGGGGAGCTTCGGCGAACGAAGTGAGGCGGGTGCGGGAGCGCAGACGCCTGCCGCCGAACGTCGCTGGATGGACGTACGCGCTCCAGATGCAGCATTCGCCCGAGCTGAATCGTTCTGGGGGATCTGTGCGTATAACAGTTAGCTTGTGAAGGTCGGGCATGTGTGGAGCTCATCCCTCCGTTCCACCGGTACCAATCTCAGGGCTGATACAAGAAACCAATCTGGGGCATTGGAGGAGTCGTACGTCTGTCTCTCGCATTGGCCATTCCATTCCTGAGTTGCAGTCTGCTGACGACTGGGTTCCGCCTGGGCGCAAGGCGCCTCACTCGACCGTATCCCCGAGCATGGCCCGCACTCGCTCGTCCCGAGCAGCAGCACCAAGGCGCACGACAGCGGGACGACCGTGTCGGAGGAGCTGGGAGGTCAGGTCGGCGGAAGTCTCCACGACGGCGAGACGTCCGACACGGACATTCCGATTGAGAAACCAGAGTGGAACACCTTGGCTCGCATTCGCTCGCGATCCCGTGAGCCGCTGGCGGAGTGGCTGGGTACGTGCGGCGTTCGACTCCCCGGTTTGTAGGCACGCTGTTATCTCCAGGCATGACGTTGCTCGTGATGGTCGGCACCGGGGCAGGCTGCCAGACGACCATCTCGCAAGAGTCGCTTGGTGGGCACAGCAACCTCAACTGGTTAGTCTCTCTATCCCTTTCCATCCGTTTCCGCCCGGCTCCTTCTGATCCCGTACCGCAGGGCTTGGGGATTGGGCGTGATGAGTGCCATTGTCAGTCATGCGCCCTGCACCGCCTTCGCGCAGTGCTGATGTTTCGCGCAATTGCAGTACATCGTTGGTGGGATCTCGTGCGTGATTACGACCACCTACTTCTCGTAGTTGGATCCGGACTGACAGGGAGAAACAATGTGGACATATCGACCCAGCTCTGACGTTCGGACTGGCGCTGTTCCGTGAGTGTCCTTCCGAAAGCCTATAATCTTCACAGCGCTGACCAGGATCACTGTCAGGCGGCTTTCCCTGGCGAATGGTTTGTTCCGATCATCCTCTTTGTTCGAATGGCGTCCTTTACTTACCAGTCAACGCGTCCGCGCAGGTCCCGGTATACTGGATCGCGCAAGTCCTAGGCGGCATAACGGGTGCCGCGCTCATTTATGCCAAGTAAGCACGTCCTCTATCTTTACCGACCGACCCCGTACTGACAGTGTCATTGGAGCTACTATTGTGTTATCTTGCAATATGATCCAGATCACAAGATTCACGGGACGAACGCGTCGGCTAGCTTGTTCGTTACGTTGCCGGCGCAGAACGTCGCTACGATGGGGCTGGCGTTCTACCAGTTCGTTCTCAAAAGCTATAGTTTCTGGGCTGACCTGAATTTGTGGGAAAAGGAAAATTATTGCTACTGCGGCGCTGGCGGTTATTGTGCTTGCGCTCGGGGGAACCAAGCGATGAGATGAGGAGGTGTATGTACGCTGACGGAAGGTGGTAGGACAGAACAACAACAACCCTTGTGCTGGGTATGAATTGTAAATTGATTTTAGGGTGACAGTACGCTGATCCACCCGTACTCGTGCTTGGTGCCCTCGTAACCGGGCTGTTCCTCACAGCAGTCCGTCTTCCCTTCCTTGCATCCCTCTCTATCTTACTCACCACCCCACCCCAAAGTAGATCGACATGAGTCCCGTGTGTCTCCGGCTGTATTCCCCAGTTGGGTGAGCAGGTTCTGATGAATGTGAGCATGTGAGCAGGGCTGGCTCAGCGGCTACACGATCAACCCCGCGCGGGACCTCGGCCCGCGGCTGTTCTTGTTAGTGATGGGATATGGGACAGAAGTGCGAAACTTCTTTCCCTTCCTTTTCTCTACCCCGTTAACCCCTTGCACTCACACTCCGAATCTGGAGCAGTTGTGGAAGCACGACGAGGTCGGTGTACGTCCTCTCCTCGCGCTGCTGTGACTGTGACGGTTCGCTTACTCGTGCTAGTTCGATGAAGCCGATATACGGCTGCTTAATCGGCGCCATCCTCGGCTGCTTGGTCTACGACGTAGCGATCTACACGGGCGAGGGGAGGTGCGTCTTCACTCCCTTCCCCATTCTCGCAAGCGGCTGGGGTTAATCGTTGGTGGTGTGATGGCATCGTTCTCAACTACCCGTCCAACCGGGTCAAAGACACTCTGGGCATAACGCGCGTGCACTCGATGGTTCGGGACCGTGATGCGCACGCGCAGGGGACGGGAGGAGGGCGATGTCAGCCAGGCGGAGAAGGGGGAGAAATAGGCGCTTCGGTCATACATACCACGTGCGGTATAATCTTCAGTTTCACTGATAAACGATTTCACTGGACATTCAAAATGCTTTGGGACAACGATGGTACGGAAAGCGGGGCGACAGCAGGGAGAGCTTGCGGGTGGGCTTCGCATCCGTCCTGAGACCGGGTCCAATACAGATTTTAAGGCTGTCTCCCAAAGCCAGCGAAGTAATTTGAGTCTAAGAAAACAGCAGTGAAAGGAATCTGAAATGTATTAGTTATCTAGACCAGCCCCCTCAAGCACCCCCCCCCTTCAACCCCCTCCCTCAACAGTGGCGAATCGTCAGCCAACCTACTATACACGCTCTCTCTTTCATGTGAGAAGATGCCCTCAGTCTCTAGCACGGTAGCGACTGAGGGACACGAAGGAGCGAGGCGCGCGAAGCGGAAGGGCAAGCAAGCTACGTGTCCAGCCCATGGCAGTCGAGGACGGTCGAAGAGCGAAAGAATCGGAGAGGAAATTCTAGCTGAAGTGCCCGTAAATGTTCAATTCCCATTTCCTCCAACATTTCAAAACCTCAGGCTCTACCGTCCAAAATCACACAGTTGAGCCCTGAATGGCGTTCCTTACGATCTTCAGGCGCATGCGGTACACGGTGTGCGCCATGAATGAGCAAGGAATTGTTTTGGGGTCGGACGATGACGTCTTGCATGATGATGTGAGCGGTTCAGGTATCCTTAGGCACTCCAGGCTTTGAGCTGTGAATGGAGGATAATGGTAAGCGCCATTGATGGGCGGTGCGCAACCGCGGCGTTGCAAGTGAGAATAGACAGTTGCACCGTCCGCCTCGTTTTCTCACTTTATGCAGGTAGACTGGGATTGCCACTGGGATAGGCTGTTTAATGAATACCTGATAAAGGCCGCAGGACATGTACATGCTGAAGGGCATTGGAGCAGGCGCCTGGAGCGGGCTTTTCTCTGCGTATACGGTAGGAATTTCGGGTCCGGATACGATATGTTGCTATCAGACCTGTTTTGCTATCTCCTCTCTTTCTTGGAAAAACAAAGACTACCTGAAAATTTTGGGTTCGACGATGGGGACTGCATGGCCATGCTGCACGCCCGAGAGAGCTGCTCATGGGAAGGGGCGCAGCCATCCCGCAACTGAGAGCCATCCGAGCTGCAGCACTTGGGCTTCTCTACGCACGCTCGAATAGGAACGATATTCAAAAATCCGAACCCCCGCCATCCTGATCCCCCTTCTTCGTATCCCCAACAACAGCAGGCGTAGCGCTCTCCACGCCTCCCTCTCCCTCTCCCGTTCCTCTCCCTCTCCTACCCCATTTCCCCCTTCATCCTCCCCTCAATTTTCCCCTGCCTTCCCACCTTCCCTTTCCCTCTCTCTCCCCTTTCCACCACCTCCCTCCTCCTCCCTCCTACGCTTCTCCAGAGCCCCCACCGTCTTCTCCCTGGCCCTGACCAAGCGCTCCGCCTTCTCAACCGTCAGATCCTCCCCGTACTCGGGCGCTTTCCCCGTCCCCGGCCCGCGTAGCTCGAGTATGCGGGCATCCAGCGCTTCGAGCGTCTGCCTCAGGGAGGCCAGCTCCTCGTGCGCCTGGAACGCGCGGCAGACGGTTTGCGTCACGGTCTGTATGTGCGAGAACCGGGCGGGGCCGAGCATTGTTCCTGGGAGGGGTGGGTGTGTTTAATGTTAGGTTAGGATGGAATGTGGAAGGGAGGAGGACGTACCGCCGTACCAGCGAGAGCAGACTACGACGGCCTCCACGATGCCCCTTCCCTCCTCATACCATCAGCTCCCTGCCTCCCAACAACTCCCTCCTTTCCCCCGACTCACTCTTCCTCCAGCGTCCTAAGCACCCTATTCCCGCCCCCCTTCTCGCCTGCCTCTCACCTCACCTCAGCATCTTCCCCCCTCTGCTTCCTCCCTCTCGCTCAGGACGCACCGTCGTCCTCCCATCCGCCCTTGACCTCAAAGTCTTCCGGCCCGCCCAAACCGCTCCTCCCGCGCTTGGGTCCCAGAAAGCGCCATGCGGCCATCTCGTGCGAGGCAGGGTTGGAACGGTGCAAGCGCTGCTTGACGTGCTCGATTGCTGCTTTGGCCTGTCGCCCGCTTCAATGTGTCACTGTGTTGGGTAGGTGATGGGAGGAAGGTGGAAAGCACCTCGTTTAGTGTGCGAGCGGGGAAGATCATAGCGCTGAACACGCTGTCCCGGTCTGTGAGCGGCGGGCTGGTCGCGACTGCGGTTGGGTAGCGGGGCGCGGTGGTCAGGAACGAGTCGAGTGAAGATGAGGCACCCTTTGTGCGCTTGGAAGGGGGATCGGAGGAGGGTGGTGGGGAGGGGATGCGCTTCATGGTCACTGGGTGAGGGAGGGAAAAGAGGATAAGTAGGAGCAAGCCAGGACGCGTCGAGGTCGCGCCCGAACTTGCGTTATGTTCCTGGCAACAGATTGTCAAACTATCCACCATACCAACTTGCACCAACGAAACGCAAGGGAGCTCGAAGTCGTCTTAGCAAGTGTATGCGAGACCTACTAAAGTATACAATCAAGTCCTGGTGGCAAGGAAGCAGAAAGGCACGGTAGAGAGAAGAACGTTCCTCAGGCGAGAAGAGCGAAAGTTCGAAGAGAGGAGGAAAGTGCGAATAGAGACCAGAAGAGATGAGAGATGAGATGGAGACAGACAGAAAAAACACTATGAGCAAAGAAAGAAAGAAAAGAGTCGAAGCTGCGTTGCGACATGCGAGGGTGCGAGGGATGATGATGGACCGTGGGGGGACGAAGCAAGTGCGGTGGGCAAGCGTGGGGTTGCTCAGACGTAGAACCTGCGTAGTCCAACTGCCCGTTAGCCACCCGGTGACCCGAGAGAATGGGCATAAGAAGACGAAGGGCAGCGACGCACTTCTTGTACAGCTGGAAGAGCAGAATGTTGAGGTTGACCTTTGCCGCGCCCTCGCAGAGCGAAATGACGCTCTTGTTCTCAAACTGGAACTGGAGGATATCCTCGAGCCGGAGGTCCTCGGCCTTGACCACGCCGGGCACGCCCGCGTGCGTGATCTCGACCGTGAACACGCCCACTTCGTCGGAGGAGAACGTGAGGTAGATGTTGGCGAATTGCCGCGGCGACGTCTGGTCGATCGAGAGGAGCAGCCCGCGGTCATACAGGCTGCGAGGGGCGTGCGTCACGGGGACTGGACTGACTTGATGGGGTAGGGTAGAGCAGCGGGATGGGGACAGGGACTCACTCTTGCGCCGAGTACTTGTACGAGCCGAACTTGGGCGTCTTGCGCCCTGACTGCTTGATGTCGCGGAGGTGGACCCACTGCCGCGAGAACGGCATGACGAAGCGCTTCTTCCTGTCAAGCGAGAGCCAAATACGTCAGTATCCGCCATCGGAACGCTTCGAGCGAGCACCAGGCGAACGAACCCCTTCTTCTGCATCGTCCTGCACCGGCAAGTGAGTCAGCAATGCGCCCCGCACAACCGCACCTCAGCGCTGCAAAACGTACTTCATCGACTGCTCGATATAGTCGTGGAACGCTTTGTGCTGCATGTCGAGGTACTCCTTCTTCTCCGCGAGGACCTTGAGCGTCGTCTCCATGCTGCGGAGCTCCTTCTGGCGCTGGAGGCGCTTCCGGTTCCGGCTGCGCACGTCGAGCGCGATCGCGTTCAGGATGCCCTGGTAGTGGTCGTGCCGCGAGAGCTCGCCCTGCGCCTCGAGCTGCATGCAGCACTCGATCGCCCGCGCCTTGACCTCGCGGTACCGCAGCCTGTTCAACCCCGTCCCGTACGCATCAGCATACAGAGCCATGATGAAGAGCAGTATGGCTGTCACGCACTGTCGGATGTCGTCGAGCTTGTACCCCGAGCCGAGGAACGGCGTGGGCGGGAGCCGGCTGCTGCGCTTGCGCGTGCGCTCAAGCATCGCCTCCTTGCGCACAAAGTCCGCCCAGATATACTCGTGCTCCTCCGTGACGGGAGCTATGAAGGACGCGGTGAGGTTCTTCTCCGGCTGGACGCGAAGGACCGCGAGAACGTGGCGCTTGGCCTGGACCCAGAGTGACTTGCGCGCCGCGTCGGGATCTGCAAATAAAGGCAGCGAACAGCCGTCAGCTCATGAGCTTAAGCGGAGATTTTCTGTTCAACGCACCCTCGACCTGTGCCGATCGGTTCGCCAGCGTGAGCGAGATCGCGCGCCGACGCGCTTCGTCGAGCTCGCCTGACGCAGGGAGGGGCGCGCCCCCGAGCTCACCGAGGATGACGCGGAGCGGGTCCTCGGCGTCGGGCGCGAGCGCGTCGAGGTGCTGGTTGAGGAGGGAGTGCATGTCGTAGATCTCTTGGGGCGAAATGTGGATGGACGGCTTGTGCTGCAGGTTGTGGTCGAGGAACTCGTCCGCGTTGAACTGGCTCTCCGCGTCCGCTACGTCGGCGACTGCGACATCAAGCCGTCCGTTAGTCTCTCGGTCTGCCCGCATGCCATACAGTGCGATGGCGGGAAACCATGCACCTTCGGTGAACCACCGAGCAAACTTCGGCGCCGCGTCCGAGATGTACTCGTTGAGAGGGACGAGGTACGGGTTCTCGTCCCCGAAGAGGGTGCCGATCGCGAGCTGGGTGAGCATCTTTGAGATCTCGGCGAGGTTCTTGCGCGGGCGGTTGCCCATCACGGTGGGGATGACCGCGAACGTCTCGGGCGTGCTGTGGGGGCGGAGCAGCAACAGGTCAGGTCAGTACGCCGCCCTGCTGGGTCACACGAGCGAGGTGAGTGGACGCACACGATGGCCGGGTTCAGGTACCGGTAGTAGATGAGCTGGCCGATAGCGCGCGTGCACGCCGCCTCGCTCTCGTCCTTGAACTTGATCTATCCCCAGCCCATTTTGTCAGCCATCCCACCCCGCGTCGAAGTCCACATCAGAATCAACGCACCCGCAGCGCCAGGTAAAGCTCGCGTGCGATGTACCGGATACCAAATGGCATGCGCTTCGTCGACGCCTGGATGTCCTCGCGGAAGCTCTCGGTTGCCTGCCGCAGCTGCTGGAGATCTGTATCCCATCCCATCCATTAGCAGCCGCGCTCTATTGAGAGAAAAGATCCAACGCACGCTGGATAAACACGACGCGCGTCTCCGAGTCCGCGATGGCCTCGTCATAGGTCACGTCCTTGGGCTTGCGGCTCGGCACGCCCGTCTGGACCTCCTCGTCGTTGATCATCTTCTTCCAGATCTGTCCTCGCACGATCCCACACCCAATATCAGCTCATCCATATCCCCAAGTGAAGAAAGGGGCAAGAAGAGACGCACAACGACCGGGTCCGACTCGAGGTCGAGCTGCTGCGCGTCCATGCCGATGATCTCCTCGATGCGCGGGCCGAGCACCTGGACGAGGTACGTGCGCTTCTCGGGCCCGCGGAGGTACTGCATGAGGATTTTGACCCAGACGAAGTTGCCGCGGACGATGTCCGATAGCGAGCGCGCGGCGGCGATCTCCTCGTGCATCGCGCGCTGCCCACACCAACGACCTCATCAGCATCATCACACTCCACCAGACGGAGAAGTGGAAGAAAAGGGATAGGGGACAGAAAGAGGGAGAACGACTCACCTGAAGAAGCTTGAGGAAGTGGTACTCCTCGCGTGCGGACTGGGTGTACCCGAACAGGGACATGACGACGCCCTCGACGAGCTTGCGGTGGCGGTCGCTGAGCTCGATCCTGCTCATGCGGAAGAACAAGCGCGCGAGGTACTCGGGCTGTCGAACCCCATCCCACGCTAAATCCCTGCCTTAGCAATCGTGGCAGCGAGAGAAACGCACCTGAGTCTGCAACCTCCAGAACAGCTGCTGGTAGAGCTCGAGCTTCCTCAGCGTCTGCTTGTCGAGCTGGCCCGCCTGGCTGAATGGGTCGCCATGCGCTGCAAGGATGCTCGTCGCGCCCCTCGCAAGCGTGTGCCCGACGGTGCCGCTGTGCCTCCTAGCAGCCTTGACGAGCTCGTCGAAGCTGAGCGCGTTCTTGACGACGAGCGCGATCTTGACGTCAAGCTCCTCGACGTCGGCCTCGAGGACCTGGTTGCCTCGGATCGCCTCGAACACGCGCTTGCGCAAGTCGACGAGCTGGATCTCCTCCTCGAAGTCGCAGTCTGAGTCGTCGAGGAGGTGGACAAACTCCTTGACCGTGCCGAGGGGCACGTTCTTGCCCATCGTGAGCTGCCGGAACGCGTCCCGCTTCTCCTTGCCCCGGTAAAGCGCCTGGAGCTTGACGATCTTGTCCCAGTTCGAGCGGTAGTGCATCACCTTCTCCCCGTGCTTCACCCGCTGCAGGTGCCCGCGGAGGACGCTCTGGAGCGTGACCGCGGGCGCGTGCGAGCGAGCGAGGTGCGCGCGCCAATGGGTGTGGTCCCGGCGGACGAGGGCGCCGCGGGCGCGCGCTTGGAGCGCAACGATCGAGGGCATGGCGGCCTCGAAAGCCTGCGCCTGCGCGAGGACCGTCCTGCGGAGGAGCAAGCCGCGAGCGAGCGCCTGGAGGTCGACGATCGAGCGCACGACGTCCTCTGCGCTGAGGGCCGCCCGCTGCGCGCCCACTGCGCGACGGAGGAGGGTGCCGCGACCGTGTGCCTGGATCGGAACGACGGACGCCGACGCGTCCTTCAGCGCGCTGACGAGGTCGAGGAGTCTTCGTCGGGCGATCTCCGCGAGACACGCCGCCTGGAGGCCGACGAACGTGGGCTCGGCGCTCCGCAGCGCCGAGACCTTCTCGCCGAACGCGCGGCGGACGAGCGCCCCTCGTGCGCTGGCCTGCAGCCCGACGATGTCCTTCTCGGTCGCAGCGACCTCCTCGCGCAGGCCCCGGAACCGCTCGCGGACCAGGGCTCCCCGCGCACGAGCCTGCAGCGCGACGATTGCCGTACGCGTACCATCGTCCGACACCGCCGCCGTCGTCGCGCGGTGCTGCCGCCGGGCAAGCGCACCCCGCGCGAGGGCTTGGATAGACCGGACGGTGGGCTCGGCGCGCCTGATCGACTCGTCCCGGCGCTGGGCGTATCTCCGCGCGAGGACGCCCCGCATCTGGGCCTGAAGCTTCACGACGGTCGGGGCCGCACGCTCGTTGACCTCCTCCCTCCTCGCGTCCCACTCTCTCCTTGCGAGGTATCCCCTCACCCGCGCCTCCAAGAACTCACGCCACTCTTTGACCGTCGCAGGCGTGTCGCGCACCACGCTAGAGACGAGCGCTTTGATGTTCCCCGCGGATTCGAGCTCGTAGCGGAGGGTGGGGAGCGCGGGGTCGGCGAGGGAGAGGACGAGCGCGGAGGAGAGCTCGGAGGGGATGGAAGAGGAGAGGGCGGAGGAGAGCTGGGTCAGGTGCTGCTGTAGGAGGGCCACTGGGGGGGCGATGTAAGTGGTCTGTCGTCGCTCGGATCGTCGTGTAGCGCATGCTCACTGTTGGCGATAGCGCCCATACCGGACGCGACGACGAGCACAAAGGGGAGGGAGAACGCGCCCAAGTGAGCGTGGGAATCGCCCTGACCGGAGATAAGCCTCAGCCTTGCGGCCGGTGAGATTCCATAGTCTCCGGCGGCCGTCGAAATATTGCCTCTGAGCAAGCGCCTTCCCATCCACCTTCATCCATCTTACGCATAATTCGCATTCGCAATGCCTTCCAACGGCGCACCATCGCAGAAGGCGCAGTCCTCGCGCAAGAGCAAGAAGGCCTGGCGCAAGAACATTGACACCGCCGGCATCGAGGCCGGGCTCGAGGCCGCCCGGGACGAGGAGCGCGTGCTGGGCACCAAGGTCTCGGAGCAGACGGACGGGCAGCTGTTCGTTGTTGACACAACGGGCGATGAGCAAGGTGGGCATTCTGCGCTTCCGTTCTTGTATCTGAAAGCAGAAGGCTGATAATCTAGTGGGAGTTGACAGTCAAGAAGCAGCTCCGCCCCAAGAAGCCTCTGCGCTCGCTCGCGATCCTCTCCGAGCGGTCCGCAGTCCCCGCCCCGCTGTCAAAGCACCTCCTCAAAGAGCGCTCGCGCTCGTCCTCCTCGAAGCCGCACATCTCGAACGAGACGAAGGAGCGGCTTCGGCGCGTCGCGAAGCGCAAGCGCCTCGGGCCATTCAACGCGGAGGTCGAGCCTGAGCAGGGAAGCTCGGCCGCTGCCGCCGGCGTGAGCCGCGCTGCGGAGGAGGCGGGCAAGTATGATTTGTGGGAGCGTGAGAGGGAGGAGGAGGAGAGAAGGGAGGAGGAGGAGGAGGAGCGCAGGGGGTTCGAGAACGGAGAGAGAAGGACGAAGATCAAGGTGCGTTTCGGGGTCGGCTTCTTTCTAGCGCTGTGACTCGAACGCAGGCTTATGAGAGGGGGTTACCATTCAGGCTGGCACCCGCCTCGAAGTCCCCATCGCCGTCGAGCCCATCGCGGTCCCGCACCCGGGCACGTCCTACAACCCCGACAGCGCCGCGCACGAGGCGCTCCTGGCCGCGGCGCACACGGCGGAGCTCGCGCGGCTGAAGGAGGAGCAGCGGTTCGCGGGCGAGAAGGAGAAGCTGCGCAGGGCGCGCCTCGCGCAGGTCGTCGATGGTGTGTGGGGCGGGATGGAGGTTGGCGAGGGGGACTGGGCGGAGGCGGGTGAGGGGCCCGCAAGCAGGGCGAGCGCG
>JTLS01000599.1:0-16206 GCA_000826855.1 Basidioascus undulatus
CATACCCCGGCCCACCGCAACCCGCGCCCCGTTCCCCTCCCACGCGTCACCGTCGTTCGTAACCCACCTAACCCCCCTTGCAAAATGCTCCAAGATGCCACGCCTCAAGATCCCCCACTGTTGAACACCACCAAGCCCCCCTGTAGTCTGCCCGCTTTACTTCATGTGTGTCATAAATAACCCACCCAGTCCGTTTCCTAACAACTGTCACCCTTGTCACCTCCCCTGTCACACTCCCTTTCATATTTTCCCTTGACACAACTAGCTGCGCCACAGCCCTCCCCAGCCTTGCCCCTTCGCAGCCTCTTGGCAAGGCAGTCCTTCTGGTAGCTATAAAAGTGCCCCCTTACCCTCTACTTGCTCCCCATCTGGTCTTGCTCTTCCACTTCCGCCCTAGCCCTAGTCTTCGCCCTAGCCCTACCTCGCCGCATAATCTACCTGTCACCATAAAGCCCCGTCAGCTGGTAGCCCCCGCTGCGGTCTGCCCCGTCCAGTCGAGTTCATGACAATGTGCCTGCTAGTGGCGTTACATGCACAGCCCTTAATGCCTAGGTATCCGCATCATCTCATTCTCCCGTGGGACTTAAAGAATGTGGACCCGTTGTCGCCCGAGTGGCGGAGGACCGCATCGTGGGCGTCCAATTACATGCTGACAGCCCAGTCGCTTGTCGAGTGCGTGGTGTTCACTGTCACGCAGCTACGAGACTGTTTCATCGGCGCTTTCCGCTTCGAGGCCGCGCCGTGAGGGCGGCCTCAGCAGATAGAGGTCGCCCGCACGCACCGATGCTCCGACCCTGCCTAGATAGGAAGAAGTGACGGCCGCATTATGACCAGCCTCGGCTGACCTCGCTCTCGTAACACTGCCATCGCAAGTTCGTTCAGGCATGTGGGCAATGATCAAACCTCATTGCCTCCTCTGCACGTCTCCTTCGCCCCGCAGACGTCTTGCGCGGCCCCACTGATCACGTCTTTGAATCGTCTGCGGTCTCCTCTGCGCTCCTCCCAACCAAACTAGACACTTTTACAAGGATTATAATGGTATGATACTAACACTAGAGTAGGGAAGTTGACATGACGAGGACCCCTGCAACGCAGGCAGCTAGTGTTATTGCTCGCCCTTGTCGCCCGCGATTTGCACCTGCATGGCCTCAATGTCGGCCTTCTTGGGATCGTTGCGAGAGGTGACGTAGGTGGCCATGAGGACGAGGCACGAGGCCCACTCCATGGCCGTGCCGAGGACGTACTCGCTGGCGACAAAGTCGACGGTGAGGCCGTTCGCGTCGTAGTTGTCGAAGTTGTAGTAGTTGAACTTGTCCAGGACGGCCGACAAGATGCCGTAGATGCCGCGCACGGTCAGAAGCGGCCAGGCGACGAGGAGGAGGATGAGGGTAGGATGGACAGCGCCCTGGCGCTCCCTCTTGCTCTGCGTGATGGTCTTGAGGATGCAGAAGAGGAGGAAAATATTGATCGCGAGGAACATGGACTGGCCGGCGGCGCGGAGGGCCTTTGCGGTGCCTAGGTTCTTGTTGGATTCCAAGTTCTGGGTGCTGCCCGCCAGGATGGAGCCTCCGGTAATGATGATGGTGTTGGCGCCGATGAGGATCGTGTGAATAACCGACATGGGACGACGGGCGGAGCCTACGAGGGCGAAGGACTGCAGGAACCTCTGCCAGAACGGAATGCCCGGCGCGCGCCGAGGCTCGAGCCACGAGTCGTGGGCGTTGAGGTTGTGGTTGTGCCATGAGATGAGGAAGCGGAAGGTGCAGAGGACGAGGGTGAAGTAGCCCTCTGCGCCGAGGATGAAGTAGGCGATGAGCAGGTTGATGGCCTCGTAGCCCTTGATGCCGAACGCGAGGCCGGTCGACTGGGACGCAAGACGGACGGTGACGTGGAAGAGGATGACCGAGTACCGCGACTTGAGCTTGAAGCGGCGGGTCGCGTAGCCGGCGATGACGACGGCGAAGAGGATGGCGTAGAGGATGAGGAACACGAGGGCGGCGCTGGATTCGGAGTTGAGGCCCATTGTGATTCTGATTTGTGCCCCGTCTTCGTGACGAGCGAGGGTACCCTTTTATTCTCTATACACACACGCACATACACAGCCCCCGGCCTCGGGCTGCCGGAGCGAAGGCCGACTTGTGTGTTGGGCGTCACACATTGCATGCCTGCTGCGCCTTTGGTGCCGTCTACGTTCGCAGGTGCCCTCTTACCATCCGCGCAACGCCGCCACTTCCCCCTTCCGCACCCGCAGCACGCGCATTCACCCCGACCGGCCCCCACAGCCTCAGCTACTAGCAACCCTCCTACTTCACAGCCCAAGTCCACCTTTCCTAGCCCTTGTCCCCAGACCTCGCTACAGCCTCGCTACCACCTTTTGAACCACCTCTGCTTTCCAATAGCCCCGTGCCACATATATGACCAGTGGCTTTGATTGATAGGCAGTGGAGAGTTGCAATTTTGTTGTGAGCATAATACGCACGATTGGTGTGATACGGACAACTCAAGTGCGGATGATAACTGGCACATGATGCACAAAGGCAACTCGGTGCATGATTCATATGGTTGCAGCTTGATTCATAGCACCTCAAGCTCGGCTGTCATGCACTCCACCCTTCGCCCTTACCATGCCCGTTGCCTGCCCTTGTCTGCCCTCCCCGACGGCTTCCAGCGCATGGCGACGCTCGCAGGAAATCAGAACCCGGTCACGAAAGTAGAAGCAGAAGTCGGAGACGTATTAAAGTGTTACCGTCTATAACGGCTTGATGGACCCTTCGATGCGACAGCGCGTCGGTTGTGCGTACAGATCGTTTGAAATTCCGGGTCTTGGCTCTCAACCTGGCTTTATCATTGCTTGTCTGTATCGTAGGCATGGGATTTTCCAGATCTAGAATGCCCAGATGATGGGGCTGTTGGTGTCACTCAGTGCCCGGTGCGAATTTGCCTCTTGAAGAGTGACTTTCCAAACCACTGACATTGATCTTCCCTTCTTTTCGTCCCTAGATTCCGCCAGGAACTTCTTACACCTACAACATCTGTATCCGCGACCAGGTGCAGATCTTGTGGTACGACGGCCACCTGGCAGCGCAATACGTCGACGGTTGCGCTGTGCATTGATGATTCGCGGTACATCTTCTTGTCACAACCAATGACATGCTGCAGGTGAGTGACTCACGCACCTCGAGAAGAGACCCGCAGGACCCTGGTCCTTCGGCTATAATATTCACGACGGCGAGCGCACCATCATCCAGATCGGGGATTGGTATCACATACCGTCGCTTTCTCTTATACCGGAAATGTTCTCGGTGAGCTCGACTCCCAGCATGCAGCTAATCAGGGCGTTGAACATCGCTGACCCTCTTACTGGCATAGACCAGCAGGATCGGTGCCGGACAGCGGTAAGTGCACACACCCTACGACTTACACTTCGATAATTCAAGTAAAGTCACATGCTTATTGTCTACAGCTACCATCAACGGCCTGGGCCGCTATCGCGCTGGTCAGCCCGAGTGCTCTCAGCATGCGCCACTACCTGTCATTAACGTCAAGCAAGGCGAGACGTACCGAATTCGGTTGATCAACATATCCGGGATTCAATGTTTAATGTCAGCCTGTGCTTGATTGATATTCCCAACCCAATATGGGCTCAGCTCTCCTTCCCTCCACAGTTCACCATCCAAGGCCACGATATGGCTGCCATGCAGGCGGACGGCGCGCTTCACCAGACGCTGCTTTGTGACGGGATGTAAATCACCGCTGGAGAACGTTACGCTTTCGCTGTGAGTGACACGTCCTGTAGAACCCGACGGCTCAGTTACGATTGCACTGGCATTGATTCGAAGGCGTGGAACAATGTCGAGTATCACATATGTGTAAGCTCAATTGTTTCTGCATCCTCCTCGCCAGCTTAAGGCGAACCAGCCCGTGGACAAGTATTGGATCACGGCGCCTTTGACAACAGAGGGCGCCGAGCTCAACTCGAACCGTCACTCGCCACGTTGGAATTTTTTTAATTTCTCTTCCAACGTGAAGTCTGGCCCTCTCCCGTGCACTTCGTTGCAGTCGATTCCACGCGTGTGCTCAGCATCTTGCGCTACCAAGGTGCACCGCTTCTCGACCTTGCGGGTTACCCAGCTGAGATCGCCCCGACCAATATGCTTGTCGAGTCGTCGCTTGTGCTCTCGGGAGAGGTGGGTTCAAACCAATTCCTTTATCACTGTCCGATAAGCTCAACACACCAAGTGCAATTTTTGGGAGCTGGCCCTGCCAACCAGATCATCACGCTCCAATTTGACCCCGGTACAAACAACGCTGGGTAGAACATCTGCTAAGTCAACTGCATATAGAAAGTCACCGTCAGTCTGGGAGGTATCTATCTTCCACTGAGTTCCTCTGGGAGTTTTTCAGGTACACAGCTCCGAACGAGCAGACGACCCTCGAGCACCCGGGCGCCTTGAGGAGAAATTAGTAGGTGACGGTTGAGCAAATTGAGGGCGGTAAGATACCTAGGAGCTGGGCTTTGTAGACCGCGTACTTGTCCGGAGAATTCAGGTGAGCCTGCGCACACCCGCTCCCTTATCTCCAATCAATAATCCATCAGAGGAGATTTGAACAACGTCTGGGCAGCGTGTCACGGACGTGCTGTGGGTGTCGCATGTACCGCGGTAGCATCCTTCTTGGCAGCATGCGCATTGGAGCGCAACTCATTGTCAAGCAAGACGCAGAAGTAACCAACGTACTTCAGCCTTTTGGGAGGCGGTGACGTCATCACCAGCGGGACCTCGTCGAGCTTGGATTGGTTCCTGGTAAACAAAATGTACTGGTACTTTGACGGTTCGAAACGTGGGTGGTGAGATTGCCCCGTCCTCTCCCTCATACCACCCTCATGTCTCCCTCCCCTCCTGCCGTCCGCCTAACCACCCCTGTCCCACATGCTCTACAGTCCCGGACTTCTAATGATTCCTCTCATCGGCTCCTTGATCTCCCTCTTCCTAGTTTACTGGAAGCGCCACTCCTCCCCGACCAATTTCATCCTCCTGGGCGTCTTCACAATCCTGGAGGCGCTCACGCTGAGCGCGGCAGTGTGGATAATTGAGCGGCGGGAGATAGTCCTCCAGGCGCTGGTGATCACTGCCGTCGTCTTTCTTGGCTTGACACTCTTCACGTTTCAGAGCAAGTGGGATTTCTCGGGGATGGGGCCGGTGCGTTTGGCTTTTTTCGTGGGTAGTGCGGGGTAAACGCTGATTAAGGGTTTGGGTGGGACGAACCAGGTTCTGATGCTCGGTCTATGGGTCCTCATTGGCGCGGGGTTTGTCGGGCTCATCTTTGGCGGGTGGTCGAGAACGATGGATCTTTGTACGGGATCATCGGGTGTCTCCTATTCTCGTGCGTTCGTTTCCTTGCCCTCATACCCGCTTTACGCCCCTACTCAAATAGCGCAATCTGAATCGTAGGGGCTATGTGATCTACGACGTACGTCTTAACCATCGTTCCACTCTCTTTTTGCAGCCGCAATCCTCACACTAAGAGTCGCTTACCTCCGCGCGTCTATGCAGACGTATCTGATCGAGCATCGCCTCTCACCTGATGAGTACGCACCTTCACCCCTTGCCACTCCCTCGACTCCCGCCGTCCCACTGTCCCAGCAGGAGCCCCTCGGGCTGAAGAGCTGACATCACGGTGTTTGTTGATACATAGATACATTTCCGCCGCTGTGGATTTGTATCTGGACTTTATCAACCTCTTCCTCTCCATTGTCCGCGTTCTAAGCGACTTGTCAGACCGTTGAGTGGTTCGGAGGAGAGACAGCCGGCCGGGCGAGGCCGACGTCCATCGCTTCCTTATGTGATTCCGATTTACAGTTTTCTAGTCAATGATCGTTTGATTTAGTGGCTCCCACTCATTTGGAGTGAGGAGGCGGTGTTGGCTGAAGGGCGGTGTGGGCGCTGGGATGCGAGGGATGCGACTCGAGCTTGTACTTCGCCGTTCGACTGTTCAATTTCACACTTTTCGAGCCGCTGGCTTCCTTTTTTAATCCATTTATTTGCAAGCCTCAATATGTTATTTTGACAGAAAGACATCCGAGCGGTGGCCACTATTTCTCTGTATGCCAAGTCAGAGCGACTGCGGAACGGTAAGGCCACCAAAATCACAAACCCGGCTTTGCGTCGCCCGCGTTATCCACTTCGCAAACAGGCACGTCCCCCCCCGGTCCCCTGACAACCGTTGAGCCGTCACCGCTGACCGCTCGCTCGCTCATTCGTATCAGAACCTGCCGGCGGAGGGACCCGAATCAAGGTGATGCGCTGGTGGACCTCAGCAAGGCGCTTGGCACAGGATAATGCAGAGGGGTTGGTTGTTGTGTGGGTAGGGGGAGTGACAGCAATACGTGGGTGAAAACTATAATTGGCAAAGAAGGGTGTGGTTTTGGTAGAGGACTGTTCGGCATTGTTGATAGCAAAAGTGGAGAGAGGAAGGAGATCGACCCAGTCATCCTGTTCGTAGGTGCAGTAGGCCCGGAAAACTTGTTCGAGTGTCCGGTTGGTGCATTCGGTCTGGCCGTCAGTTTCAGGGCGGTAGGAGGTCGACATTTTTAGGTTGGTGCCACAGAGGGCAAGAAGTTGGCGCCAGAAAGTGAATGTGAAATGGGGTTCACGGTCAGAAACGATGGAGGAGGGTAATCCGTGTAACCCAACAATGTGCATAAAGAGTTTGGCAACTTGAGGGGCACCGTCGTCCTTGGTGTTGGCCTTCGTGAAAGGAAGACAGTGTACCACAGACTGTGGGGTTTGTGAGAGGGAGTTTCAATTCGTTGGCAGGTGTCACATTCGTGAACAAAGCGGCAGATGTCGTCTTCTTGGTTGGGCCAGTAGTAGTGTCATCGGACGAGTTCAGCTGTCTTGTCTTGTCCAAAGTGGCCAGAGAGTCGAGAACAATGGTGTTCTTGGATGATGAGAGGTTGTAGGGGGGTTGGAACAAAGTATCATGTTTTGAAGTGGAGGAGGTCGTGGGAGTCGAGGGAGAAGTGCTGTATGTTGGAGCGGAAGCGTGAGGGGATGGGAAGGTTCTTGTTCTTGAGATGGTCGATGAGTCATTTTAATGTAGAGTCAGAGTTTTGTGCAGTGTGCAACTGGGTGAGAATGTCGGGAGAGGCTGTGGAGATGTTGAAGGTTGCATTGAGGCGGATTTTTTGAGCGTTGTCGAGGGATGACATAGTATGAGCTGGAGTACGAGATTCATTTGTCAGTTGGACCTGTGCAGCAAGCATTCTTTCTTGATACCTTTCAGGCATTTCTCATTGTTAAAACTGTTTCCAGCACAAGTTTGGAATCGCGTGATACCGTGTTTCTCTGCCAGTCATGCTTGTGGCGCGTAGCTGGATCAACTTCTCAGGCTTCAGAATTCTGCTGTTCCACCTCGATCAGGAGCACAATGGCACTTCTATAAAGAAACGCCTGTTTTATCTGGCAATTACCTGTAGCGATATAGATTGTCACTGATGCTCTACCTGTCTTGCAGGGTTGTGGTGCTGCTTCCTTGTATTGGTCAAAACTGAACACTGAAGCCTGAGCCTCATATAAACCTTATTGTACGAGGAAAGTAAAAGTACTAGTATTAACAAAAAATACTCATTCATACTAATGTTCATATTAATACTCTTACTCCCATACATGTACCGAAAAGGGTATCAGTAAGTATGAGTATGAGTTCGAGACTTAATGCCTAGCTCGTTTGTGAATTCTGCTTGGGCCGAAAGCCCCGTTGGACTTCTCAAATGCACTAAGAAGTCCGACAGGTGTGCATCTGAACAGCCTTTTTTTGTTCGTTTTATATAACACTTTATATTTCAAAGGGCAAGCGACAATGAATGTCCGACTCAAGAAGGCAACGGAAGGCAAGGTGAGCGTGATCGTGCAGAAGCCGTAATTCCAGTTTCCGGCCTGCCTGCAGGTCATCTGGCCTGAGCTGCCCAGAAGGCATCGCATGCAGCCTTGAGGCAAAGGCAATGTAGGATGCAAATTTTCAAGGGTGTGCAACTGAAATGCTTCAGAGCGGCGGGGGTTAGGAGGCTCACGACAACAACTTGCTTGACTGCAACTGCCTCGGTTGTCTCAGAGTGTTCGCAACAGGACGCCCTGCTGAGGGGTCAGACCTGCCTAAAAACAGGGTATTTTCCTCTACTCATTCTTATGTCAGTGGTGGTCGCTTTGTTCGGGAATTTTCAAATGAGTCCCCCGTTGCCGCATACGGTCGCCGCACAGCCTGCAGCACAGCGTGCACCAAAGCGTCACGGTCCTATTCTTATCATTTATGAGTATAATATGATCTATATATGAGCCATACAAGAAATCACATGTAAGGGGGGGTCAATTCCTGTTTGCAATAGCACGCTGCCGCCCCTGCAATGCCCCGGCTCGCTTCCCCCCTTTTCAACGCCGTGAATTGAACATTCTCGAACATAGCTGGAATGAATTTCTTTAACCAATGTTTAAAACGACGACCAAAGATCTGCGAGCACCGTATACGGACACAACCCACTCACGCCGGCCTCCCATCGCTCGCTGCAAGCCGCCTGAGCAGTGCTACCTGGTGTGCTCGCGAAAGATGTGGGAGACGGCACAGCCAAGTCAAGATTTTGCGCTACCTTTGGAAAAGTCACCGATGAACTTGGTATCCTACGAGTGAGAAACTGCGTGAAGAGCTCCCGCTATATGCTTAACAGCCTGTATCATTACACGGCGGACCCATGTACGTTGGACGCATGCTCCAGGGAAATATTACGGACGCGGTTTAGCAACAAAATTGAATCAACCTGGTTTCGTAGCAACAACAGCCGAGCGAGGCTGCGCATTCGCAGTAGGGTTTAAGACGAAACATGGCATCTAAACATCGATTCAAAGATGACTGCTGGATATACTTATGGGAAACAGGACGTGCTAGGTACCCGCCTTAAACTAAGCAGAGCACGCTGCGACTACCCGTCCAGGTTGCAACTCATCCGGATATGGTTGGCCTCGACCTCTCGACGAGCAACTTCCGCCTGCGCAGCCTACGGACGTAAGTCTACGTTGGCTCCGTTGCGTTCATTGCTCTAGACCGTACCTAGGCTACCTCCAGAAAAGAAAAATTTCAGAATGCGCACGCATCGCTGCGAAGGCGAACAGCGAACGCAGTCCACCATCTCGGGACTCGCGACCGCGGCCGTCGCCGTCGGTGGCCCGGCCTGCCGCCATCGACGCGTCTCCGCCTTCTCGCTCCAGCGGACAGCCATTTTCCACCCGCGTTGCACCGCGGGACTCCGACTGCAACGCGTTGCATAGGCATCTCCATACTCCTCCCCACATGCACATGCACTTTCTCCGCACCTGTTTCCCCGCACGAAATCTTTCACCCCGCGGGTGCCCTGTCTGACGGGGAGAGTCGGAGATGTGTGGAAAAACGACAACAATGTGGGAGGGGCTGGGGATGGTGGTGCTGGATCCACGAAAGGATTTCGATGTCTATGAGCACAAGTTTAGCAACGGAGAAAGCAGTAAAAATATGCTGGAGGGCTATTTGGACTCTCGGGGAACAAACTCAGGGAGAGTCTGAGAGGGAGCGTCTTCGCCGCGGCGTCATCCCGCTATCGGGTGATTAAGCTAAGTCACGTGCAAAACCCCACTTGCCTTCTCCCAAGTCCATAGGCAGCCCTCGATGGCGCACCTCGCAGCTTGCTCCTCCACTTTCATCCCTCTCGCTGTTCACGGGTTCCCGCCTTTCTCCCTCCGTCACCGCCGCCTCCTCCCAGCGTCCGCCTTTCCCCCAAGGCGCGCGCACCGTACTCCGCACACCACCAGGAATCATGTCCCTCTTCCGGATCCCGCACTTCCTCCAGGGCGGGCACTTGCAGCACCACAAGGAGGCGTATGAGTTTGGAGAGGTGCGTGGGAACACGCGTTGGAGGGGGGAGCGCAGGCTGATGCGATGGTGGTTGGCGGGTGGGGTGTAGGTCTTGGGACAGGGCGGGTTTGGGATCGTCACGAAGGCACATGATGTGCAGCATAATATGGATGTGGCTATCAAGAAGGTGCGGTTGCTTCCCCTCCATCCCTCTTCCCCACCGAGCGCTGAAGGCCAGGAGGGAGCGCGCGCGCAGGTGCCGAAGCGGATCGTCAAAGGTGCGATCCCCCGTCCTGAGTGGGATTCCCGTGGAGTGCTGAGAAGCAGAGGGGGGATGAGCAGAACGCGAAGCGTACAAGCGCGTCCTGAACTTCGTGCAGCAGATGGACCACCCGAACTGTATTCGCCTGCTGGAGTGGTTCTCGTCCAGCAACAACTACTACGTCGTCTTCGAGCTCGCTACGGGTGGGGACCTGATCGATCGGATCGTGGAGGAGGGGGGGCATCTGACGGAGGCGGACGCGAAGGGCGCGGTGCGGTCGATTTTGGTGCGTCTTCCCTTCCCCCTTCCCCCTTTTTTCGCAGGGGCTGATTTGATGGGTGGGGATCAGAGCGCAACGGCGTACCTGCACGAACGAAACGTGATCCACCGAGGTGCGCTTGCGCCGCAGAAAGAGCGAGGGAGATGGGAAGGGGACTGATGGAAGCGAAGCACGGTCCGGGGCCCAGACATCAAGCTCGACAACTACCTCCTCCGCTCCAAGGGCTGCCCCGCCGACCAGCTCGTCCTCATCGATTTCGGACAGTCCGCGATGCTCACCGCGCCGGACATCAAGCTTACTGAGATGTGCGGTACGTGCTCTGCTTCTCCTCGCTCCCAACCTCAGGAGGTGGGCTGATGGATTGTAAGGGGTGCAGGTAGTCCGACGTATATCGGTGAGCTGTTTCGGAGCGGGAGTTTGGGTGAGGAGCGCGCGCTGATGCGTGGTTTGGGTGACAGCCCCGGAGGTGTACGAGCGAATAGGCTATTCCTTTCCCGTTGATATGTGGGCGATCGGGACAGTCACTTTCAACCTGTGCGTCGCTCCCTTGCCTTCCAACGGCTGCTGAAGTGTTAGGCTGACGATCTTGGTGAACAGGCTCAGCGGCCGAAGCCTGTACTCCACCTCCGCCGACTTCTGGACCATCGCGCGCGAGACAGTCGCCCTCCGCGAGGTCCGCTTCGCGGACGAGTTCTGGCATGATGTTTCGGAAGAGGGTGCGTTCGTTCCTATTCTGTTAGGCTGGTTTGATTGGAGGAAGTTGGCTGTTGCTGATGTTGGAGCGGGCTGGACAGCCAAGGACTTTATTCGCAAATTGCTTAAACATGATCCGGACGAGCGGATGACGGTTGAGGAGGCGCTGTCCCATCCTGTGAGTCGCCGGTTTGCAACGGCGAAAGACACGTTAGGAAACTGAACCCCGGGCTGCAGTGGATCACCCAGCCAACCCCCACCGCCCCTCGCCGCTCTTCGGTCCCCAAAGACCCCGAAGTCCTGGCCGACGCGCACGCCCCGCTCACGCGCCAAGCGCCCGAGCCGGGCGTGCCCGTGTCCGCCTCGCAAACGCTGCGCCTCGCGCACGGCGAGCGCCCCGACGACGTCCTGGAACCGCACCCCGACCCGGAGGAGAGCGACACGGTCCGCCCGCTCCCGCCCAAGCAGGGTGGCGGGGAGGGCCGGCTGGCCAGGGATAAGGAGGGCGAGGAGATGGTTGTGTCCGAGAAGCTCCATAGGAGGCTGTCCGTGGTTAGTCGCGAGCAGAGGGAGCAGAGGCGGGAGGATGGGGCGTAGGGGAGGGGAGGAGGGGAGAGGGAGAGAGGAGGGTTATCTATTCTGGATGACTGGTGTATGTGTGAAGCTGTAATAGTGTACTTATAGCTGTTACTTCATACGGATTTGTGCTGCTCGGGTGTGGGTTGATGCTCGGTTGCGCTGAAGGAGCTGGAGTCGGAGCTGGAGTCGCGGATCATACCCATGCCTCACTTGTGGCGATTGATTTGTTTCTCCTCACTGAATCCCACTGAACAAAATAGTTGTTGTTTCCTCTCTTAGTCTGCTTCCAGGCATTGCGGGCGTTTGAGAAGACGGTTTAGTTGCACGTGATTCTTGCGGCGGGCCGGTGGACTTCGCCCCACCGCTCAGCCCACGCTTGACCCATTCCCTCCCAGAACGTCTCTCGCCTCCCCACACCTGCCTTCTCCCCATCCACGTATTCATTCTCCCCATCCGCAATAACGACCGCCCCCCTACACGCCGCCGACCCCGGCGCGCAGCCCGCCACATCGCACCCTCCTTCCCTCCTCTTCGCCACCCTGAGCCTATCCCCGAGCCCCAGGGGCCAGCCTGAGCGATGTCGTTCCTCGGCCGGGCGCTCTCGAGCGCGTACAGCTACTACCGGGACATCAACCCCTCTACCTTGACCGGCGCGATCGACGTAATCGTCGTTGAGCGCCCGAAGGAGGGGTCCGAGGAGGGAGAGACGGAGCTGGCTTGCTCGCCTTTCCATGTGCGGTTTGGGAAGCTGAGCGTGCTGAGGGCGGCGGAGAAGAAGGTGCGTTTTACCTCTTTTCTGCAAAGCTGTCTTGAGGATCTTGTGTGATGGAGAGGGCGATGGGAGCAGGGGAATCAGACTGGCGAAAGAAAGGACAAGACACTGATGGAGCTGTGTGGGAGCTCCAGGTCACCCTCCACCTCAACAACTCCGAAGAGCCCCTGCCGTTCAGCATGAAAGTCGGCGAGGCCGGCGAAGCCTTCTTCGTGTTCGAGACGGACGCGGACGTGCCGCCGGACCTGCAGACGTCGCCGATTGTGGGGCCCTCGGAGCAGGAGGACGGCGCGGTGAGCCCACTCGTCGGGCCCGTGGACGACTCCTACCCGGCGGCGGACGACGACGAGGTCCGTAGCGTCACGGAGGCGGTGTCAAAGCTCGACTTTGCCGAGGCGGAGCGGCGGAGCGCGGAGATTATGCAGAGAAGGAGGAGCACGAGGCAGGGCAGCGAGGCGCTCGAGCAGGAACCGGACTTTTTGGACCTGGAGGCGCCGGCTGCTCCGGGATCAGGTGGGTTGGGAGTGACCGTTATCTTGCTGTCTGACTTTGTATGCTGAAGGGTTGCGTTGAACAGATACAGCAGACTCGAGCTTCGACACGACCCCCTCCACCGCCAAGCCTTTCACGCCCGCGACCTCCCAGCCCTCCGCCCCCACCTCCCCTCATGACCATGACCCAGCAGACGACTCCGTCGCGCGAACCGCGACACCCGCCTCCCTCCTCTCCACAGCGGGCGCAAAGGCTTCCTCGCTCGGCAAGGTCGTCGCGAGCGCGGCAACGCACGTCGGCAACGGCCGGGCCGCCAAGATCAAACACTATGTGAAGCGCACCGGCGGCGGTGAGGGCCCGGACGGCGCGGCCTCGGAGAGCGACACGGCCATTCCGGTCCAGTCGGGGGAGGCCGCGGAGAGGGAGAAGGAGGCTGCGGAGCGGGAGGGCGGCGCGGGCGGGCGCGTCGTGCAGGAGCGGGCGGAGGACGGGGCCGAGACGCAGGGGCACGATCGGGCGGACAGGTATCTCCCGTGGACGAAGAGCGACGAGGGGAAGGCGCCGGAAGTGCTGTATGCGGATGGTGAGCCTTCAACGGGAGGGGAGGAGTGGGAAAAGGAGGTGCTGATGCTTGATTGTGAGGGCAGACGTCGTGCTGGATATGGAGGGCTACAAGTCGACGCAGGAGGGCGGCAAGGACAAGGAGAAGCGCTCGTCGGCGGATTCCAAAGAAGACTCAGATACCCGATGTGCGTCTTCCTTTTTCACCCTCCCTCTTTCTTCATCATCTCATCCCTCCTGTTCCTTTGCGCCGCAGTCCTCCGCCCCCGCTCGCCCGGCGACTCGGCCCTCACCTCCTTCGCACACGACCTCCTCGCCTCCTCGCACTCGCAGTCCTCCACGCCGACCGACGACCGCCCCCCCTCCTCTTCCACCTCCGGCCCGCGCGCAGCCTCGCCCGAGCCAGACGAGTACACCTGGGAGTGGGGCGGCTTCCCGACCAAGTCTCCGCACCCCACGCCCGCGGCCGAGCACCCGCCCTCCACGTCCGCTCTCCCAGCCCCCTCCGGGCAGACTGCGCTCCTCGCCCGCACCGCCGCTGGGAAGGGGCACGCGCACGACGGCTTGCCTGCCGAGCGCCCGCAGCCCATGCGGCCCTTCTCCGAGTCGGACGCGATCGGTGAGGCGCACGTCGCCGCCGCGCCGGGCGAGAGCGGCCCGCCCGCGACGCTCCGGAGCGTCGGGGACCCGTTTCACTTTATCCTCGAGATGGAGGGGACGTCGCACACGTTTGAGCTCGCGTTTTGTGCGGAGCAGGCGGACGAGGTGCGTCTCCTCGCGATGCATTGGCGTATGAGGTGAGGGAAGGGAAGAAGGCTGATGCGGACGGGGATGCGCGGTAGATCGGCGCGGAGGGGTTTGATGAGGCCCGCGTTACGTTTGAGCAGTTCTTGAGCCAGCCGGATATCGTGGATGACAAGCGGCTCGTGTGCCGGTACCGGGATCGGTGGGTCTGTCTTGACTTCCCAAACCCCAGACAGACTCGTTGCTAAGCTCAAGCTCCTCATCCAGATACTTGACCTGGGAGACCGCCGGCCCCGTGCTCGCCTCCCTCGCGATTTACCGCAAGACGCTCGCCGAGCCCGGTTCCGCACATCCGTCCGCCTCCGCCGCCTCCGCCTCCGACGCCGCCTCGCTCGACGAGTCTGCGCCGCCGCCCGTGACGGCCCCCAGCTCAAGCTGGGCGCGCTGGTGGAACCGGAGCAAGAGCGACCCCGACCTCCGCCTCGACGCGTCCGCCTCGCCCGCGCCCGCGCCCGAGAGCCCCCCGCTCGTCGCTACGCCTACTCTTACCGACAAGCCTGTGTTGTCTGAGGAGCCGAAGACATTGCCGGGGCAGGAGCAGGAGAAGCAACCGGAGCAGCAGCGCCATACGTACGCGAAGACGCTGAGGTTAACGTCGGACCAGCTGGTGCGTTCGGGTTGGGCTTGGGGATAAGAGGAGTTGCTGATGCGACGTGGTGGGGTGTTGCAGCGCTCGCTCAACCTTAAGAAGGGCGCGAATACCATCACCTTCTCCGTCACTTCCTCGTATTCCGGCGTCGCTATCGCCGCCGCGCGCATCTTTTACTGGGACTCGGCAGACCAGGTCGTCATTTCCGACATAGACGGGACGATTACGAAGTGCGTCGTTCCTGCTCATCACATCATTGACGGGACGGTAGTTCTGACCGCTTCGCTGCACCCCCGCAGGTCTGACGCGCTCGGCCACGTGTTCACGATGATCGGGCGCGACTGGACGCACCTCGGCGTCGCAAAGCTCTACACTGACATCGTCAACAACGGGTACAAGATCCTGTACCTCACCTCGCGCGCGATCGGTCAGGCGGACACGACGCGCGACTACCTCAAGGGCATCAAGCAGAACAACTACCAGCTCCCGGACGGGCCGGTAATCATGAGCCCTGACCGGCTGATGGCTTCTTTGCATCGGTAGGTCCTCTACCTCTTCTTCACTTCGGACTTGGGCGATGGCTGATGATGGATGAGGGATGGCCGAACAGGGAGGTCATCATGCGCAAGCCGGAAGTGTTCAAGATGGCCGCGCTTCGCGACATCCAGCGCGTGTTCAGCACGCGCAACCCGTTCTACGCGGGGTTCGGAAACCGCATTACGGACGCCATGTCGTACCGCAGCGTGAACGTGCCCTCGTCCCGCATCTTCACCATCGACTCGGACGGCGAGGTCAAGATGGAGCTGCTCGAGCTCGCGGGGTACAAGTCCTCGTGCGTTCCCGCTCTCGTCCCTGCGCTTCGGTTGGTTCGCGTGCTGATTCTGACTTCGTTCCTGTGCTCGGGAAAGATACATCCACATGACCGACCTTGTCGACCAGATGTTCCCGCCCATCCACCGCAAGTTCGCGCCCGAGTTCACCGACTTCAACTACTGGCGGACGCCCCTCCCCGAAATCGAGCTGCCGGACCTGAGCCCGCCGTCGCCGGCGCTGAGCGCGCGCTCGGACGGCTCGAGCCGCCTGAGCATTCTCCGCCTGGGGAACCTCGCCGGCTCGCTCTCGCGCAAGAGCTCGCGCGGTACGATCGGCAGCGGGAGCGACAAGAGCGGCAGCCCGGTCGTCCCGCCCTCGCAGCGGCAGCAGCACGCGCGGCCAAGCAGCCCGCTCCTCGGACCGGTCATCACCGCTGAGCCTTCCGACGCGGGCGGGAGCAGCAGCGACGACGAGTTCAGCGGCTC
>JTLS01000600.1:0-16203 GCA_000826855.1 Basidioascus undulatus
AAGTGCAACCCGAACCCATCAGACGGACTCAGGCTGTCCGCAGTTTACTTTCACGACACAACATCGTGTCCAAAGGGATCAGCATCAAAGAACGGTCCACGAAGCAATCATTGAGTGTGCCCTTCTTGCCTGACATGCGCACTCTCGAAAGACTTGCTCGCGTACGGGTGACGAGTCGACGGCAGTCTAGCTGGTGCGAGCACATTTCGCAGCTCATTGACAAACAAAAAGTCGGACATCCCAAAACTTCGCTATTCCCAGACGAAAGACGCACAAAATGTTTGTCTCAAAGCCCAAGATGCGCAGAAAGCGACCTTGCTCTGCTGGATATACACGACGAGCTGTCAGTGCAGCACAAGCAGACATGCTTCGCTTTCACCGGTACACCATAGTTCCGAATAGTTTCTGTGTGTGGATAAATCAGGGCCCGTTATGAGATGGCAAAGGAAAGGGAGAAAGACGTCTGCGACCGCTCGAATCGCGTAAAGCCGTCACTATGGTATCCGAACGTCTTCCCTTCGCTCCGGAGATGTAGATTTCTGTAGAAATCAACTAGGGGCACTTTTGAGATCCTCAAGATGCCGAAATTCATTCACCGTTTGTTTTCGATAGTATGCCTCTAGAGATCCGTCGTGCTTGCAGCACAAAATGAACCCAAGTCAGTATTACTGCCGTTTGAAACTCGAGCCCCTGAAATGTCTGTGCACCAGCGGCCATGAGCAGTCTGCGTCGTAATCCCGCCGTTCTAAAGCTTTCGAGAAGTCTGGGAAGGGGGATGTGGGGCTTTCCCAGGTACAACTCAGATTCAGATCTGGGAGAGGCTGAGAGAGGTGCCTGTGCACTTTGAAGCGCTCTGCCCCGCCTTTTAGAAGGCTTTCCGCGTTTCATGAGAACGAGATTTCCAGGATACTATTCCCAGATGGCTATGGAAAGCAACCCATTCTGCCCTCTCATCCATTGCGCTCTGCTGAGTCCACTCTCTTGCATATTCGTCCCATTCGCGCCTCGCCTTTTCAACATCGCGCAGTAAATCACCCCGAATCCTCTCGAGATCATGCCTGCCTTCCTCACCCTCCCCGTCGAAATCCTCACCGCGATCCTGGCCTTGGTGTACGGGCTTCCGCCGCGCCGTCGCCCTGTGCCTCGGCACTTCGGTAGCGGGGATCGACATGACCCTTGCATCGCACAACCCTCAGTGGCGGAAGGCACCGCAGGTCTACTCATCTGCAAGGCGCTGGAGCCCATCATGGCAGCGATCCTGTACCGTTCGATCCGCCTCGACACTCGCCGCCAGCGGAATTGCTTCTTCGAATCCACTGCCCTTGAACAAGCCGCACGCTGCACTTCGCTCGAGCTTTACGCCCCCTTCAGCAAGCCTACTATCCCACCCATCCTGCAGGCATGCCCTGCAGTGCGGCACCTAGAGGTTCACATCCGGTGCGACTTGCCGGATTGCTTCTTGGATGCGCTCGCAGGATTGCACCCGAACACACCAAGGCTGGAGCACTTTCTTGATTGTTTTAACAGAAACCTCCGGGCTTTGAGCTGGGTGCTCCGCGAGTGGACCGCAGGCGATAACCTCCGCAAGCTCACGATGCTGCTCGAACACCGACTAGCTTGGTGCTATTGTGGTCTGCTCCCAGTTTCCGCTTTCAGAAGTGAATGTCCCCCACATCTGTCTTGAGAGCTGGCCTGAAGACACTGCAACCATCACAGCGCCTGCTTACCTCATTGTTTTCCAAAACCCACATGTTCGCACTCTCGAACTGGCCGGCAGACCGGATGGACGCTCGCATCTCGATCCTTCGAACTCGTATACTGGTCAGCTAGACGTGCTGCGGTCCCGAATCGAGAGCACTTCAACGCAGGGAGATTTCATCCTCGGACCGTTGGGCCCTTTGCGGATCCCAGCATGGACAGCAGTCCCGGTGGCGCTCTTGCTCTCAGGCTTCGCACTCGTCGCAGCTGTGCGGGCGTGGCATGTAAAGCGGGGCGCTCACCTGCTGCCGCTGCTTCTTCCCACTCCTCACTGCCTGCCTCATCACGCGGTGCGTTTTCTCAAAACAGATGGACACTTGGGGGCTCTAACGTTGACCTTATACTGCAGACCCATCGTTTCTGTTTTGTTCCTCTACATCATTGTCCCGTTCAACTATGGCGTTCCGCAGGCAAGTCAGTTTCCGTGTTTGATTCCTAGGGCTCACCTGGCACCGCAGTGGGCGTGGGTGGCAGTACTCCGTAAGTTCTCTCGTTTACAGGTCCGCAGCGGCCTTTGGTACTCATCGGGTCGACCTCAGTGATCCTCTCAATTATGGTAATGCTTGTATCGACTGGCTACAGCGGATGGGTTCTGTTGGGCGTGTGCCGAGTTTTAAAACATTCACGAGGCGACAGGCAGGAAAGCTGTGATTCCAAGGGCTCCCTTTCTGTGGACATGGATGAGCTGGCTCTTTGCGGGATTGTCTTGGACGAGTAGCCTTGTGTTGGGATGTACTTTCCTTCACCTTCTTGTTTGCCGTCGCTCTATGCACACCCTTGGATATCAAGCCCACGTGCATTTTGCGCAGTGGCAATAGGCAAAGGAGCGTGAATCGGTCCCGGCATCACTTACGAAGTGTAGTCTAGGCCATCAGTTGAATTCGGTACGTCGTTATTTTAATTGAGATAGATGTGCAGTGCAACCAGAAACTAATGAAGGGGTTCCGTGAGGCCTTGAGTTTGAAGTCAAGTTGAAGGCCGGCAACAAACGCGCCAACGCAGCTATCTCCTCCCGAATCAACTCTTTAGCAGCTCCACCAATTCCAACTTCATTCCTTCTTTACCCTCTGATACCACTCCAAAGAGGCGGCAATGAGCAAACAATCCGCCCCAAACCCATGCCGTCTGCGGCCCATGCGCGTTGCGCGGTGTCCCACTCGGCTGGTCACTAACAACGGTCTCGTTCGCCGTCTATCACACGGCTTTCTGGTTATAGCGACAAAGATATGTATACATGTTTTCAGCTCGAGCTCCAGGCAACGGCACCTGTTTCGTCAATCAACAGAAGTTTGGTGCCCTCAACCCGCATCCCGATTACCTCCCGACCCTGCCCTCGCCCATTGGTTGCCGTTGCCCAAACCGGGCCCGATTTACTGTAGATAACTAGGTTCCCGTCCAGCTGAAGCACTGCCGTCCAGTCCTGGGCCTCCTCCCCGGGCGCATTCGGCGACGTCCAGACGACCTCACCGGATGGCGAAAGAAGCTGCAGCTGCCCGCGAGGAGAAAGGCATAAAGGCGTGGAGGGCGGAGACGAGGGCGTGATCCGCCAGTCGAATGGGGGCGTGATCCGCCAGTCGGCAGGAATGAGGGCGGCTGGATCGCCAGGCCGGGGCGGGACTGGCGGCGGCGCGGGAGGCTCCCCGGGCGGGCGGCACCCGATGAGGTACCTGATGTTGCCCTCGACAAACAGGTCTCCCTCGATCTCCCCCGCGCACATCTCCCCGTCGCGGCACTTGACGAAAGGTGCGGGCTGCACGACGCCCTCGCGCGGATCGTGCGCCCGCATCTCGCCCCCGAAGAGACTGCTCGGTAGGACGACGTTCCCGCGCACGACGACGTCGCGCGCGCCGGCGATCGCGAGCCCGAACGCCATATGGCCTGAGATGGTGTTGTGCGAGACAGTCGCGCCGCGGATGAAGGATTGACGGTCATCGCCCCATACGGCAGGGCCGATCGAGATGCCGACCCGGAGGAAGGCCGGCCCGGGGGCGAGGATG
Organism: Basidioascus undulatus; assembly: GCA_000826855.1. NCBI lineage: Eukaryota > Fungi > Basidiomycota > Geminibasidiomycetes > Geminibasidiales > Geminibasidiaceae > Basidioascus > Basidioascus undulatus. The sequence goes on from JTLS01000600.1 coordinate 3,756, forward strand.
GTATTGCTGAGTACGCGCATGCCGGTGTAGTCTCCTGCGTACGGTCCTGTTCAGATACACTCAGCATCATCAATCAACGATGTTTCCGAGAGAACGAGCACACCCATGTCGACCTATTGACAAGACGGCGTCAACGGTTGTCAAGAGTATGCGACTGGGAAGGAAGACTCACCAGATTGATTGCACCCAACTGGCTTCTCGTCCGACAAATGACCGTGTTTCCAGCAACAAGAGACCCAGGCGCGCCGAAAATGACTACCCGAACCTCATCCAGTAAGCTCGTAACCTGGATTCGCTGTCCGTGCCGCGCAGGGACTGGACTGACCTATCCCGCCGTCCGTTGCGTCCACGATATTATTTCCAGTCACGACCGCGTTGCACCCAGCAAGGCTGATCCCGTCCGCCCAGCGGCAGAGCTTGTCGCCCGTTTGCGGGTCCAGAGTCTCGGGGTACCCGGCGGGGCCGATGAGATTGTTCGTCACGGTCGCGCGCTGGGACCGCGCGTGAGGGGGTCCCTCGAAGACCTGCAGGCATGACCAACCTGTCCGAAAGAGAGGGCATCAGACTTCAAGTTTTATACAGTAAGCGGAAGAAGCGACCTCGAGGACTGAAGATGTGGCAGCCATCGACGAGCTGCAAAGCGATAGACAAGCAGCGTTCCGAGGATGTGCGACTTGTAGAAGGCGCACCTGATCGCTAGCCGACCCGCCAATGAGCACTGTCGCACCCGAGCCCTGGACCCAACCGTACTCCTCCCGCCCTCCCTCAATCCTCAAGCACCTGATCCGGCACCCTTCGGCGTTCTCGCCGTTGACCGCCGTAGATCCGTTCGGGACGGCGCACACGAGGGACGCGAGCTCGTCCGGCCCCCCGTCGAGGGCTGAGTGAGCGGGGTATCCCGCCGTGCTCAGCTCCTGATGCGGAGCCGTGAAGCGGACGGGCTGGTGCAGGACGAAGGTGCTGCGAGGGGCGAGCTTGACAATCCCGTGCGCGCCGACGTGCGAGAGTGCGGCGTTGATCGTCGAGTCGTCGCCCGATTCGAGAAGGACAGTTGCAGGCATCGCTGCGATCAAATTAGCGATATGTGAGGTGCGACGATAGGAGACAGCGAAGGAGAAGCAGCAAAGCGAGTCGAAAGCGGGAGTGGGAGCGAAGCAAGTTGAACTGAAGCAAGACGCGCTTCGTCCGCGCGTGGCTATACTACGTACACTCTAGCGCCAGGCGGCGTCCCACAACTGCCACACAGCCAGAGTTCGCATAAAGGAACATGCAAGTCCAATGGATACGTAAGGTAAGGTATAACAGGCCTCCACACCCATGCGAGCGATACATAACAAGCCTCAACGATCCAAAAAGAAAAAGAAAGGAAAGTGCAGCCGCTGCGTGCGTCCGGACAGCTCCTCAGATCCTGAGCAGTTCCTTGAACCCGCCCGCAATCCCTATTATGGAGGAGCTGAGCTTCTTGCGCGTCTCGGCGTCCAGCACCTCGTCGCCGCTGAAGCCGCTCAGGACGTCGCACTTTTCCGCGAGGCCCGCGAGGATGCCTGGCCCCGGCCCCGGGCGCGGGACGACGGGCTCGCAGATCGCGACGATGGAGGTCGTGATGGTGATAATGGTCGTAAGATCTACGTGCTCCGCGGAACGTCAGCGGGTGGAGAGGGAGAAATGGTTGGGAGGGACGAGGGGGGAAGGGGAGGGGAACGCACTGTCGTTCAGGTTCGGAAGGACACCGCCGCGATGGACGCGCGCGGCGGACAGGATCGCTTCGATCTTAGTCGTGACTTGATCCGACTGCGCCTCGACGTAAGTCTATTCTCCCCGACCCGCGCATCAGCTCTCGGTCCTCCCCACACTCTCCCCTCGCCCCAAAGCGCACCTTCGTCTCCTCCCACTCCTCCTCCGTCCCACCCGCCCTTCCATCCTCGCTCCCGAACGCGCGGCTCTCGCGTGCATCATACTCGCTCTCCGCGTCGCTGCCCTCGTCGCCCACCACGCCGCGCGGCCCGACGGGGGTGGGGCTCGCCCAGCCGTTGGCGTTCGGCGCCGCGCGGGCCGGGCCCTTGCGGACGCCGAGGAGCCTGGCAAGGTCGATGACGGACGTGGAGAGGTGGGACGCGGCCGCGTCGAGCAGCGAGACGGGGCTGATCCCCCCGCCCATCGCGTGGTTCCGCGCGGCGGTGTGGAGGTTAGTGAGCGTCGCGGAGAGCTTGGACTTGAGGGAGGAGAGGCGCGAGGCGTCGGCGTCGTTTGAGGGGGGTGGGGCGTCGCGCTGGGGCATGGCAAAATGTCAGCTGCATCTTCCACATCTCGATCGTCGCAGAAACGCACCTCGAACGCTTCTACGTCGCGCTGGATCGCAGTGACGGCGAGAACGACAGCTTTCATGGAGTTGAGGACGGAGGACGGGGTGGATGATCTGTGCGCGTTCCCTCATCATCAGCAACGCTCACAGCGCATTGCTCACACCACATTAACAGAAACCAACTGGCAGGGACGCACCGGCCAGCTTGCAAAAGGTCATCAACAGCGCTCTGCAAGCTCGTCAGATTCGCGCCTGTAATCCCACCGCGGTCCGTCGCCGGGAGGTGATCGTCCGTCGTGGGACTAGCAGGCACGAACAGCTGGCTCGTTGCTGTACCACCCGTTCCAACGTTAAGACACCCTCGACGCCCAGATCTGAGCAATTTAAGCGCCTCAGACGCACCTTTCAAGTTACGCAACTCCGTCTTCGCAGCCTCGTACCGCTTCTTCCACGTCCCGACCTCGCTCTCAAGCTCGCGGATCCTTGCGCGCGTGCGGTCTTCCTCCGCTAGCCGCTCGTCCTCCCGCGCCGAGAGCGCGCGCACTTCCTCCAGGAGGTTCTCGATCTCGTTCCGGAGCGCACGGGCAGCCTGTTCCCCATCCCATCCGCGCATGAGCAAACCCGCGCACGCGGAGAGGAGAGGAGAAGGAGGCAAGGAGGAAGAGCGCACCTCGTCCTGCTCTACCTCCCGCGTCCGCGCATCCTCTAGCTGGCGCCTCAGCTGCGCCGCCTCCCCAGACGTCGCGCCCGCGCCCGCGCCACCCTCGTCCTTGTCCCGCTCGCGCGCCTTCGCGCTCGCGGCTTTGACGATGGACAGCTCGCGGCGCAGGGACTGCGCCTGCGCGGTCGCCTCGTCGCATTTCTGTGCTCCCCAAAGATGAGTATGCCTGGATGGGGATGCGGGGGGGCAGAACGCACCTGACGCAGATTCCGGACTTTGTCGGACTCTGAACCGCCGCCGCTGCTACTTTCTGATTCGAGCTGCGTGATTCGAGATTGCATCGTCGCGATCCGGTACTCGTAATCTCGGCGGAGGGTCTCGATCTCGTCGGTGGCTTCGTAGCTCTGGCAAAGGGATTGGTCAGCCACAAGTTTCACAGCAGCTCGGGCATGTGTAAGGCGAGCCCTTCGACACCGCATTGCCCACCCCTTGCCCTCGTTGCCAGACGCCGCCTCCGGGTTGTGCCAGATGCCTCATACTTCCAAGAACGCCCAGCCATGTCTCTCCAAACCAAAGTGAGTGCGCCCACTCACCCGTCTAGACCCATTCAGCCCCTTCCCGCTGCTCACGCTCGTCGTGCGCATGCTCATCTTGTCATAGTAGTCGCTTTGCCCGCCCTCGGTCAGGCTGGGGCTAAGCGTCTCGAGCGCCTCGCGGACGCTCTCCTCGGACGTGCGTGGCAGCGGAACAGTCATGGACGGCGGGGTCGGGCGCGTGAACGCGAGGGAGGACGTCGACGCGTTCGAGGCGTTGCGCTGCAGGTCGCCCCCGGAGTTCCTGCCGTTCGCTGGGGGAGGAGACGCGCCGGAGCGCGCGGACGTGGGAGATGTCGGGTCGGGTACCTGTGGAGCCTCGACGCGCATGAGCCCCACTGCCCCAGATCGCAACAGGAAAGGGCCTGGGTGGGATCCGGAAGACGTACCTCCTTCTCCACTAGTTCGGGGTACCGCCTGACGAGCTCAAAGTACACGTCGCTCGCGAGGTCCTTGAACCTCGTCTTTGGCAGCGTGGCCAGCTTCTGGCGCGCCTGGTTCCGCTTCGGGTGAAACTCCTCCTTCACCGGGAGGAACGGCACGGCGTTGCCCGCGGATGAGCGCGGGGACGCGGTCTCCGCGGTGGCAGCGAGACGCCGGCAGAGTTCATCATACACGTCCGTCGAAAGTTCCTTGACGCGCCGGAGGTGGGTCGTCAGCTGGGGTCAAGCGCGGTCGGGTTGGGGTTCTGTATTCTCTCTACCTGGAACTGCTGTCGCGTCAAGCGTGTCAACTTGTCGCGAGCTGAGGTTCGGGCGTTGGGCGCTTCTACCGTCCCGATCCGTACCAGTTAGCGGCGGTCCCTCCCCCTCCCCTCGCTCACGTGCAGACAGACAGACCTTTACGGAGGTGGCTCTCAAGAAATATGCTAAGCTCGGAAAAGTGGGTCTGGGCGACGCGCCGGCTGTCTTCCCTCGTCGTCGCTGCGCCGTTTGTGCGGCTGCGAGACGAGGACGAGGGCGAGTACGGCGTGGAGTACGCGGACGAGACGCCCCCGTCTGAGGGCGGCCCCGCTGGCGGGGGCGGGGAGAGGACGTTTCTTGACATCCGAAAGTGAACTGTGTGGATGGCTAAAGGAAGGAAAATGAAGAGGCGTATTCACAAGGAGGAGGAGGTCAAGATGGAGAACGACGAGACGGGAAGGCGTCCAAGGCGCGCGTGCGAGATCGACGGCAGACGGCAGGGCCACGCCGACCGAACTGACAGCAGACAGCGCCGGGTGCAACATCGCACGAAGGACACAGCCTGGATTTCATCCTGGCCGCTCACTGTATCTTTGCTGCATGAAGCTTTGTCAAAGACGGAATTCATCCTGGGGTGTTTAGGGGTCTTTTCCAAGTTTTCAAGACCTTTGAAAGAAAGGACAGCGGTGCTGCCTACTATCGACGATAACATCAACCGCAAGTTCCGCAACGGACCGGAGGCACAGAAGACCACAACCCGTGAGGCATATCACTCAGAAAAACAACCTTGGTGAGAAGTTTCTCCCTCATTGATACCTTTCTTCAATATGAGCCCAAGATGAGCCCCCCTTGAATATTAGCCACCCCGTCCAGATCAAAGATCATAATGGACTCCCACGCTTAGTGCAGTCTCCCTGAGGGTATGCGCAAGAGGTCTTCCATTGAAGCGGGTCAGAAATCCGGCACGCATCACACAAAAGTGTGGACGTAAGACAACAGCGGTAGAATATTCCCAGTTGTCCGCCGCCGGTCACCCAGCCTCATTGATGCTGGACTTTGCACGTTGAATGAGTCCACCCAGCAGGGACTGACTTTCCACTCCTCCTTCTTCACACCCAGCCGCTTGCTGGAATACTTCACCACAACCATGTCTTGCATTCAGTCTTCCCCCCCGCGGTGGGCGTTTGTTGTACCAGCTGACATGGCGCTCTTTCTTCACTGGCAGCGGGCTTTGCTCTCCCTTGACGTGCTCGTCATATGTTGAAACCACACCTAGACAGTGCAATCATAGAAAACGTAGGCGCGCCATATAAATGCCGTATTAGATATGCAGTGCGAGTAACCAAAACAATGTTCAAGGGAATGTACTAGGTGAAAGAGCGTGGAAGTCATGACCTGACTAGTGCGACAACAATGCAGAATAATGCGTAGGGAGGGAGATATCAGGACGACAGAGTGGACACAAAATACAAAAGCCTGTTTCAAGCTTTCTGGGCTCCGCGAAGGAGATGGAATATGCTGCTAGCGATGGGGATCAACGTGAAGACGAGGGAGACCCACAATACTGTGGGTTACCGTTGACGTCAGTCAGGCCGTGGAGTTATAGGAAGAACCGCAGAAATCGGAAACATACTGATGAACCCGTTGCTCGTGGAAGCCTGGAAGCCCTGGGTGTCGTCGGCACCGTTGAAAGCGTCGACGGCCTTGCCCAACTGGACATGGAGCGCAGCGCTCGCCGCCAGCCCGAAGACGAAAGCGACTGCAGTCAGGAGCACCCCGCCCTGGCGAGACCAGAGCGAGAGCGCGGCGAACTTGGGCCGACCGGAAATGGAGGGCGAGTAGGCGGGGAGGGAGGCGAAGACGCAGGCGCAGAGGCCAAGGAAGGAGAGAAGGATGGCGACAAGGAAGAGAGCGGGAGGTGTTTTGAGCGAGGCCGGCAAGTAGGCGTCGGCAGGCACGGGTAGGACGGAGTAGTCTGAGGGGTGAACGAAGTGAGTTCGAGTTGCATTCCAGTTGTCGAAAGAGGTTGACGAACCGAAGGACGGGCTGAAAGAAGGTGTTTGGCATGCGGTCTTTCCAGCCTCCGTAGACGAGGAGGACCCCTGGAAATGGAAGATATTGTTCGTTAGAAGTCTTACCTCGCGAACATAGAACCTATAGATCGCACGCACCAGAGGGCCAACCCAAACACGCGGTCCCTTGACTTCGATGGTCGCAGGCATCCCGTCCAATCCAATCGGCTCGCGCTTCCACCAGGAGCTTGTCGAGTCAGCACGGCTGGGCGCCACAACGCAAGATTCAGGGAAGACGGAGCAGGCCGCAGCGCGAGGCACGCGGCGGCGCAAGCGCAACACGGCGTGCTGGCGCTCGGCCGTGAGGCGGCGCGCCCTAATAGGCCCCGGCTTCGCTTGGGAGTGAGGGCTGGCCGAGTCGGTGGAGATGTAGCGCGCTTTGTTAATCGAGCGAGCGGCGAGTCCGGAGGTCGTGCCGTTGGCGGATTCGTACACCGGCGTTACGGAGACGAGGGAGACCGAGCTACGCAAGGTCGGTGTTGGGGAAAGGAGGACCAGGAGAGTGAGGATGATAGCAGTGAGATGGGAGATGGCCGGGAGAGTGTGGCGGAAGAAGGTCATGGTGTCGGGAGCAACGCAGAGGCCGAGCAGTCGAGGCGAAAATGCGAGTGATAAGCGTTGAGCTGATAATTAAGGCCAGGACCAGCCTGAAAAGTACTTATGCAATGCGAAGAGAGGAGAGAGGAAGATTCAAGTGGCAGTTTAAGGTAACACCGATCCATGAGTGCGTGTGCCTTATGGCAGTCCTGAGGTTCGAACGACAAAGGTGGGTGCCCCCTCGCGAAAGGGAGGCGGAGTAGAGACAGCGCGTGTTCCGAACAAAGAATACGAAACGGCTTCCGTTAGTCCGAATGCCTTTGATGGGTAAGTGCACATAAGTAAGTCTATATGAGTAGCCAGACAGGCGAAGATGCGATGCAAGGACGGAGGGGAACAAAGGAGGCGGAGGAGACAAAGGAACTGATCGAAGATGACACTTGTCGAGTGCGGGCCTCGCGCGACAAGTGTCTGCAAAGTATACATTTCCCTTCAAAGATCATTCAAAATAGTAACCGGCCTATGGTATTTATGATGGTCATTGCATGTGTTTCTACCGTAGCTGAAGCAGTTTGAACGAGCACTTCTACCCCGAATTGTCCTTCGCACCTCATACCCGTCTTCGATGTTCGACACGCAACTGCTCATCAAAAGTGTGTTGAACTTTGAATGCTCATCGTATCTTTATTCAGGAGGCTGTTTCAGAAAGCTTTCACGGCAGAGATGTTCCCGTTAATCTCGACCGTCGGCCACGGAAGACTACTGACGCCGCGATGGCAGACTTTGCTGCGTGGGAAGAATACCATGGGTGCGAAGGAGTTTAAAAGGGTATTTATGCCAAGGGGCATCCCCATGCTCAAGAGCAATAGGGGAAAGATCTTTGTTTCTCCAACCACAGTCTCCACGATCCAGCTTTGGATGCGCACCCATTCATGCGCGCACAGACGGTGTCTGGATTGCCGGTGTCCACTTGCCGAGTTTTAGCCTCTACGTCATCAGAAAATACTCTGGCCTGAATATTACTTATCTGAATACATTTGTTTGGAAACCGGAGGGGTCAGTGAAAGACGTGAGCAGAAGAAGATCACACAGACGAAACAGACGAAGGGATTCCATCGGATCGCAACTTGTCCAAACGCGCAAAAGGTAGCTTTGACATGGCCACAGAACGGCCTCTTCTTCAAGTTTGGTTCAAGCAAATGTTCCATCCGTAGCTGTTCTTTTCACGTCAGACATCTCACCCTCGCTATGCCTGCTGGCACTGTCTACTGTGTCCTGTCATGTCATTTATAGAGTGCTAGTCCCTGTTTATTTATTTACTGACCTGCTGTACCTTGAAAGAGAGGTATGGGTCTGCTTCAGATAAGAAAACCGTCTGTATCAGGTTTCGTGTCGCAGCTACTTTCAAAAAGTACTTACTCCGCGGTACGACGCTTTAGCTCAGAAGCAGACTAGGGCCGCACAAGTTTGACATACTCTCTCCCATAGTTACAAAGAACCCAACGATGTCCCAGCAGCTGCTGCAAGAGAAAGGCGGGCGTGTGCGTGCTTCATCGTCCACTCGGGGTTGCACCTCGCTGAGTTCCGCATTGCTCTCTAGGACGCCGAGCTCGTGGCGCTTCAAGAATTGTCAAAGTCCAGCAAGAGGGAGCTGTCATTTCGCATTTGTATCTGTTCCAATTCCTCTCGGGTTCCAGTCAGCATTGATTGAGTTTTCTTAATCCCCGTCGTGGCCTGTCACTCGTTAAACTTTTCAGTCTGTCTCACCGCGTGCATACTTGCTGTGCTTTGGTACGGACCTGTCCCAACATACACTCGGACTATTGCTTTTGCTGAGGTCAAGGCTTTTAGACGCAAGGCTGCAACGGGCAAGAAGGTCTCACCATTCATGGCAACAACCACTCAGTGCAGGCGCGGCGAGCATGTCGTGCCCAATGCTGAACGAGGCAAGCACGAAGTGTCTGCTTTACTTGAAGAAAATGTTCCTTGACGGCCCTTCCTGTCAATAGCTCTCAAGAACTCCTGTTTCATTTCGCAGCCCCGTGGGGATCCTCCGTCCCGACTCGGAGCCGCAGCGTCACTGGCGTTTCTCTTCTGGCGGACGAAGTGCAGTGCGAATACAGTAGATGTAATTTGGTCAACAGAAAGGTGTCTTACGTCTCTTTCTGTAAATGTCAGCAATAATACAGTGGTACATTTTGTGCTGATCATTTTGACCGGCTTCCGCCTTTCCGACCAGGACGTACGGCGCTTCGCGGAAGCGTCAGTTCCCTACAGCTTCTCAGCAAGCCGGTCAGAGAATGCGCTCTCTTACCTCTGCTCAATTTCGATGTCCTGTGATCAGTATTTAAGAGTATGTCCGACGCGTGCCCTTCTGAGTGTGCGATCGAGCGCACCGAAGTCTAGATCGGGTTCGAGCGGTCAGACAGACATCCCAGATGGAGCAGAGGCTCCTTAGGTATGCTGCTCCAGAGTTCCGTGGTGCCAGGGCAACCACTCGGAGCGCCTACCCATGACTGGCAGAGGGGATTGCTGTGCCGTTTTCGCCCCCCTGCTCGCGTGCCAGAGCCGTCTCTAATCCCCACTTGTCCAGATTGAGTTCTTTGACTGCTAATCAGATCTTTCGCTTGCGGGTAGAGGATGATGCGGTACAGATCGAAGCTGTGCGCAGGTCGCCGGACGAACTGGATCCAGTGCTCCGTTTCACCGGTCCAAAATACTTCCGCTGGCCTTCCTTCCATCGCCACCACTTTGCCAGGATGAAACAAACATTTAATCAATAAAGAATTTCAGCACACATAAGGCTTCTGTTGTCAAGACGGTGCTGCTAGTGAAGAAAAAGGGGCATGGTGCAGTGCCGTCCAAGGCTGGCAAGACTGCCGACCGAAACGACAAGATGGCATACACGTATGAAGGTTTCCGTTTCAGTTTGGAGTCAACCCATTCAATAATATATACAGTGGTTTGACCATGCACATGACAGCTGACATGTTGCACAATCCTTTGGCAATCATACAACTCTTGAAGAAGTCGGGGCGTAAAGGACATCATCAAAGACGGCCGGCTCGGCCGCTAACGCGAGAAGGCATCCGGCCTTCCTCCTCTGTTGCCTTCCGCCTTCACATACTTTCATTTTCACTTTTAGGTATTCGGGCGTGTTGAGCAGACATTGGCTGCTAGGTAATTGCGTTCACTGCCCGACTTTCTCGAGGAACGCGAAAAACGCGGCTAAATATACCCAGAACCGCCAGCGCTCGACCGGCCGTCTTCTCGCTTCGTGAGCGACCTCGTCCTCGCCATAGGACGTGGCAGGGACCTCGGTGACTGAGCGGCGGAGCAGAAACGTGAGTCCTGATGATCTTATGGCATTGGGTATGAGTGATGGACATTGGGTCTTCCTCGGTCTCCTAGTCTTTCCGGGGAGGTTCCTGGGGGGAAATGAGAGAGGGTGGAAGCACCCAGATGGAGGCATGGGAGCTCTATCCCGGGGATTACTCGCAAGTTTCCAGCGACTGACATTTGTCGACCTCAATCAGTAGGTCAACATTGAACCGACCACCACCAGCTATCGACGAAATGGCAAGACGCTCAGGTGCGAGCCATCGCTACCGCTGAGGGCGCCCATGAGTTGACCTCGTCCTGACAGCCAAACCAGCGGGTCCTGCGGCCGTAGAAGCAGCCCCTGCCCCACCACCTTCTTCAGCTGCCGCCGCCGCCCTCTCAGCGCCCCCACGACCTCCCCGCTCAACGTCGCGCAAGCACCTGTCCGCCGCGGGGTTGCTCGCGCTCATCACGTTCATCCACCTTTCCGGGCTGTACCTCTTCACGCGTGGCTTTCTCCTCACCCGTCTCTCGCTTTCATCCATCTCGAAAATATCCGAGCACGCCCCGCCGCCGACGCACAGCAAGGCCCTCGTCCTCATCATAGATTCCCTCCGCTTCGACTTCCTCGTCCCCCCGCCCTTGGACCACCCCTCCTTCGACCCCTCACACCACGGCGTGCTCTCCCTCCCGCAAAAGCTCGCGATCGAGCACCCCGAGCATGCGCTACTCTTCCACTCCTACGCCGACCCGCCTACGACGACGCTGCAGCGGCTCAAGGGCCTGACGACGGGCAGTCTGCCGACGTTCGTCGACATCGGCAGCGCCTTCTCGTGCTCCAAGATCGAGGAGGACAGCCTCATCCTCCAGCTCAAGCGCGCGAACCGCTCGAGCGCGTTCATGGGCGACGACACCTGGATGTCGGTTTTCCCGGACGGGTTCGACGTCGCGCACCCGTATGACAGCTTCAATGTCGAGGACCTGCATTCGGTCGACGACGGCGTCGAGCGCCACCTCTTCCCGCTCATCACCAACGCCTCCACGCCCGTGCCCGACTTCGTCGTCGGTCACTTCCTCGGTGCGGACCACGTCGGGCACCGCCTCGGGCCGAGCCACCCTGTGATGAAGACCAAGCTGGAGCAGATGAACGACGTCCTCTCGCGCGTGATCGAGCTCCTCGACGAGGACACGCTCCTCGTCCTCCTCGGCGACCACGGCATGGACGCTAAGGGCGACCACGGCGGCGACGGCGCGCTCGAGACGTCCGCTGCGCTTTTTCTCTACTCGCGCTCCAAGCCGCTCACGACGCGTTCCGTGCGCGCCGCGGCGGCGACCGAGCGGCCGCATTACTCCGGCCCGACTTCGCCCGTGCCGCATCGCACGATCGCGCAGATTGACCTCGTCCCCTCGCTCTCGCTGCTCCTCGGCCTCCCCATCCCGTACAACAACCTCGGCTCGATCATCCCGGAGCTCTTCCCCGCGCCGGCGAACCTGCGCCAGGCGCAGCGCGCCAACGCCGAGCAGGTCATGCGCTACCTCGACGAGTACCTCGCGAGCGTGAGCGGGGCGGAGATCCGGCCCTTCCACGCGGACCTCAAGGAGCTCCACGACGCAGGCGAGAACGAGTCGTTCGTCCGCATCGCGCTCGAGCGCTGCCGCGCGATCTGGGCCCAGTTCGACCAGCCGCAGATGCTCGCTGGCCTTGCTGTCCTCGCGCTCAGCGTGCCTGTCCTTGCGGGGCTCTTCATCCGCACGGGGAATGGTGAGGGCCTCGACTGGGTGGATGACGCGCTCAAGCGCGCTGCCGCAGCCGGAGGAGCGGCGGCGGCAGCCCTGCTCGGTGCTGCGTTCGCGCGCGGACAGGGCAAGGTCCTCGAAGCGGGTCTACTGGGCGGCTCGCTGGGCGCCGAGCTCGCGCTCCTCATCTCCTACCCTCCCGTGGCCTACCCCTCGAGCTCGACGCTGCTCGCCCTCGTCCTCGCCGCGCTGCACGTCGCCGCCTTCGCGTCCAACTCGTACATACTGTGGGAAGACCGAGTGGTGCTCGTGCTCCTCCAGACGCCTACGATCCTCTCCCTCCTCCGCGCGCCGCTCGCCCCTTCCTCCCGCCTCTGCATGCGCCTCCTCGGCTTCTCCGCGCTTCTCGCCGTCTCCCTCCGCGCCCTCGCAAGCAGCACCGTCTGCCGCGAGGAGCTCGCGGGGTGGTGCCACGTGACGTTCTACGGCTCGTCGACGTCCTCCATCCCGCCCCTCCCCGTCCTCCTCCTCCTCCTCCCCGC
>JTLS01000601.1:0-16201 GCA_000826855.1 Basidioascus undulatus
GGGGGGGGGGGGGGCGCGCGCCAGGGCGCGCTTCGTGAGCCTGGGCGAGATCGAAGGTGCACAATCGGAGTATGTACACCAAGACCACAATGCAAGCACTGCATCGTCGCAATGTCAGTTAAGGTAGACGTGTAACCAACCGGCACGGCATACAGGTGAGCAGCACCACGGCGAGAAACACTTGTAACCAGCTTTTACTTGCAATGTATCTATATCGACGGGCAACGGTATGATAGTGAAACAAACAGGATGGTGCCCGCAGCGATGTCAATAACTTACCTATTTGCTTAACGAACCCGAGGCAGAGATCGCGGAGATGCCGCCAGTAACTGCGCTCCAAGGTAAGTCTCAAGCAGCATGGTAAAGTCGCAAAAATAGAGCTTCGTACCGAATTAAGCTTGAGCAGAGTGGAAACATTGAGACTAAGAATAGTGACTTGATCAAACGCTGGTGCCGGTGGCGATGATACTAAAGACACTTACACAACTACGGAGAGCGTCACAGCCGCCAAGGACGTAGCGGCAGAGGGGGTACAGCACCATCCCGATTGAAGGCAAGCAGCGCTCCCTGCCGAAGTAGTGACCATTCGAAGTTTGCGCTCACCACATCTTTGGCTGCCACCTGCTCAACACTTTTGTGCTCCCTGGAAGACTATTAGGGCGGTAGAAAAGTACTCACATTTCCATATCAACACGCCAAGCGAGGCAAACAAGAGGCCCTTGATGACCTCGGAGTCACGAACGAGCTCTTCGGGTGAGTTCCAGTCTACCACCAAGCGCGACGAGGGATGAGGACTACAGAAATGTCTGGTGGTAGCGGAAGGGAGCCAGCCTTTTGATCGTGCGGGGACACTACACTAAATGAACGTGCGCTGCCTGCTAAGTAACAGCGAGCCTTCGGAAACTGGCAGAAACTTGGGAAGCTTTGAGACATACACAATATGACAAATATATAGCTACATCTTCTAGCCCTTGGAATTACTGCTGGGAAGCTACGTATGATCATGGGGTCCCGGAATCAGGGCAGGAGTGATTCCGTCGGATGGGTGCGGGCAATGCGGAGCGAGCATATGCCAACCAACCGGGCTTCGGAGTGCTTTGGAGTTCAGTACAGGGTTCATGTTACTGTACATCAAGAACAATTGTACAGTTAAAACGTTGGTGAAGGTCATCGAGGCCCTCGGAAAACGATTCTTGGATGTGGGGAAGCGGAATGCTTAGATGCTGCGAGCCGACTACTCTGGAGGGAGTATGACGGAAATGCTACATTAATACACAAAGGAGCAGTATGTAGGTTTTGAGTTGCTTTGAGGAGTACCTCAAGCATAGATGTACATTGCAGTCGTAGTTCCTGCAGCTGCTGACCAAGCAGTGCTGCACATGGAGCGGCTCTTCAGACCTTTCGAGCACCGTCTATGTAAGTGCCTTGATGCACATGAGCCAACTTGAGGCAACCATGTGACTTTTTCCAGAACCCTGGGGAAGTTTTCAAACACGTATGGACACGGGCACTCACTGGATTGAACAATATCAAGTGTCGACCACGGCATGTCGCGATCTGCGACGCATCGTACCTGGAACTTGGCCTCCGCTGCCGGCGCCCGAGACATGCCGAATGAGCGAGGATCAGAATAGGATATGACGTGTATTCTGTGTACTGGCTGTCGTTCGAGGCTACTTTCGAGCAGACGCCTTCATCGGAGCCCTTCCTTCCACAAACCCCACCACTGCCTACTTTGCTATTCACGCTGGGAGCATGCCCTTCACTTCACTTGATTATGTTCTCTCGAGCGTGTGGGATTCCGGGAAGGGCCATTTTGGGGCGACAGTTGCATTAGCTGTCAATCGGTCGGGTCAAACCCTCCATTCTGGAGTTGCGGGTGAAGCGTCGAAGTGGATCTTGTCATTTGGTGGCAGAGCTGGACGCTGGCACGTTGAGAAAGGGTCCGACCCAAATACTCATGCCCCGTAAGTTACTCCCCAGGACTCGGCATTCTGGTGGGCTAGCATTACCAAGCTCGTTACTGAGCTACACGAGCGGGATGCCCTACTCGTTCTTCGAGCCGCTGCTCAACGATGGGCGATTGAGAATGGACCCGCTCGCTGGGGCAAATGTGCGTGCTGTTTGTCTTTCGCTGTCCGGTGAAAGCACGCTCACTTTCTATCGTTATTTCCTTCGCCAGGGCTCCTTCAAGCACCCGCGCCGATTCAAAGCCCGCGTCAAGTCGACCTACGGAACTGGTATGTGCCAAACGCTGGAGGTGAAATTTTGGGCATATCGGCGCTGAACTTCGCCATCATGCCTGGACTGGGCCGGCCACCTCATCGCTACGGTGATGATGAAGAGCCCGGACAGTATTTCCAGAAGGCTATCCAAATCCACTCAATATGGGCAGCACCGGGTACGTTCCTTCGAGCGGCCTTCCGAGCTACTTGATTTCACAAAAAGACTTGGTTTACCTCTCTATCACAGATTCCGTCTCACCCCGGACATGCAGTCGCGCTTCGTCGGCCTGCTCAGGCGGCTGCCGCACGGTTCCCGCATCAAGACGGAGGATTTCCTTCCACTACGCATTACCTTCGAGTCGGGAGGCAGCTGTCTATTCGGCTCAGCGTCAGACTTTTCTCAGCTTATATTGTGCCTGCTGAACGAGGGCAAACATCGTGCGTCTTTCCATGACAAGATCCCTTGGAGGACCGGCGTGCTCCATAACTGTGCTGTACCGTACCCTTACGCTCTCAGCTCTTACTGGGGATCGAATCCTCAGCCCCGAGTCCACGGCCGCCCTCAAATCTCCCCAGCTTTCCGAAGGTGTGGTCGCCAGTCTCGAAGAACCGGCCATGGGCAGCCCCGTCATGGAAACATTAATTCATTCTCGCGGCGGGCACATGCAAAGCTTGGGCGGGCTTAGTTCCCAAGTGTGCCGCTGCAGTACTGTCATGATCAGAGTCTGGAAACTTAATCCGTCCGTTGCACGTTTCCTGACGTTCAACCTGCCCTAAGTTGTCGCTGGTACTATTATGCCGACCTCATTCCTTACGCTTGGGCTTGAATAGGGCTCCGGTGTGTTTAGCAACGTAAATTGGCAGATGAACGACTGCATTCATGCCTGAGGCGGTCCAGATGCATCGAGTCGGTTTGGTCAATCTGTCTAAGCGGCTGTACCAGGACCGGGATGGAAGACGCGCAAAATTATGTTTCATAATCAGCTCTGAAGTTTTTGTATTTAGCGGTCTATGGAGTGTATCGGAGGCACAAAGTCCTGAAATGGGACGTTCAGGTGCCCGTGGG
Organism: Basidioascus undulatus; assembly: GCA_000826855.1. Lineage (NCBI taxonomy): Eukaryota > Fungi > Basidiomycota > Geminibasidiomycetes > Geminibasidiales > Geminibasidiaceae > Basidioascus > Basidioascus undulatus. The sequence goes on from JTLS01000601.1 coordinate 3,292, forward strand.
CTAAATGCTACGCAGGAGCCCAGCCTTCAAGGCCCTGTTCTTGGACCTCTGGGACAAGGTCTTGAGAGCGATATCCCCCCCCCCACCCCAGTCAATTTCGTTCGCCAATTCTGGGGGGGGAAATCTCCCGGCTGTCGCCGTGATGTGTCTACGGTATTGTTCTTCTGCCTATAGAATGTAATGATTTACTTTGCATTAATGTACAACTCTTTTCTTATTTGCTGGTCCTGCACTGGCTTCAATGGGTCCATCAATTGGATAAGGACAAGGCAGGACAGGAACCGCTTCAAGCTCGAACCGCTGAGTGTCCGTGGCCGCTAAGTGGAGAGTGTCAAGACGGCTCCAGTCAAGTGCACCTGCAACATTGGATGAACCAAAGGTGTAGGTGAGTGAGATTTGGTTGAGAGTGTGACAGCTGCAGCTGTGCTCTGTGGCGGATCCGGACTACGCTGCGGCCTGCGGTGAACTGTGCTCTGTGCTTGCATTGTTTTTCGCAACTAAGGTTCCCTCAAGCACAGGTATTAAGCCCATGACTACCGCAATTTCAGCTTTCGGCTCTGTACCTTCCGGTATTTCCCTCACTATTACCCAGCGCGGTTCGCCAATGCTTTTCTCTCGCCTCGCGTGGATTGCTATGTTTCCGCACCATGCTTTTCTTCATGGGATATATCAAAGAACATGAGCAGGTATATTTCAATGAACATTTCCCCAGGAGTGAATCGGAGCAAGGTGGCACTTTCCTGTCCATCAGGTGAGACTGCTCGAGACTCCAGCGGCCTGCATTGCGATCCACGTATTCGCACAAAGATCGTCATTAGGAACAGCTCACAGCTTGTGTCCTGTATTTTGAAAGTTTAGCTTCTGGAATCATATTTCTTGAGCTAGCCTGATCCTTCCGAGCCGGAGCCAGGTTAGCCGTGAAAGCGGTTAGCCTGGCGGAGACGCTGGAAGGTCCTGTCGTCAAGTTGTGCAATAGAAGGTAGATCTAAGGGGACGTCCATTTTTGAGGCCATGTATGCACAACCGATTTGCAAACTGCAGGCATTGACGTGGGAGCTGTCTGACCAGTCAACTTAAAAGGTCAAATTGGTTGAAAATATTGCCAGCTGCCTGAGGGCCAGGTGCGCGCGGAGCCCCTTATGTATTTAAGAACCGCTTTTAATTTTGGGAGAGTGAGAGTCGGATATGTATGGTACAAGCAGATATGCGATTGAGCTGAAGGTGGAAAGGTCTCGACTGTCCGGTGTTTGTTTGCCGCTCGAAAGAGGGCATGGGCGGCAACGCGTGTGTCATTTCGCTGACGAAGGCTCGCCGCGTCGCTCGCGAACTCGCGAATGCCGCTTGCGCTCCGCTCATATCGAGCTCGACTAGCATTCTGTGCTCAAACTTGCAACAACTGCAACACAGCAGCAGCCAGGACTGCTGTACGTCGACCGCTCAATCTATCAAGGTGAGCCCGAAAGTGCGGAATCCTCCCAACACTGGCTTGCCCAGCCCCTTGGAGCCGGAATCGCGAGCAATCCGTAGGCGAGTACGGCTTTGGTCGTCGTTGGGTGAATGGGATGACGCTCTGTAATGAGCAGATGCGTCCATGAATGGGAGTGTTCCTTGAAGCTTGTTAAGGGGGCGGCAACGCTGTGATGAGGCTGGCACTGGCTCAACTCCTTCTGATACTCATTCTGGCTGCCCGTATTGATCCACCGCTTGCCCCGACACACAGACCTCAACATATATACACGATGGAGGATTCTGTGACCATCGAGGAGGCGACCGTCACCGTCCAGCCTGACTTCTCGTTCGTCCCTCCTTCCCGTCGTTCTCTCCGCTCCGACCTCCCTCTTGCTGAATACCTTTATCTTTCCCCAGGCAACGCCCAGACGCGTACGCCTGTCCAGAATCAAGTCGGAGGCTCCGGACTAACTCTCTTTCCTCCCGTAACAGCAAGACCCGCCGGTACGACCGCCAACTTCGGTGCGCTTCCTTGGTCGCCGTCTCAAACCGTGACCGAGAAACACTGACATCCCGTCTTGACAGTCTTTGGGCTGCTGCAGGACAGTCTGCGCTGGAGCAGGCCCGCGTGCTTGTGATCAACGGCACCGCATCCGCCACCGCGACGCTCAAGAACCTCGTCCTTCCAGGTAGGTTGCTCACTTCGTGTCCGGCCGCAAGCCCGCGAACTCACTTGGGGATTTTACACCGTAGGAATCGGCCACTTCACCGTCCTCGATCCCGCAACCGTCACGGGCGCGGACATCGGCAACAACTTCTTCCTCGAGCCGAGCAGCCTTGGAAAGCCTCGCGCTGAGGAGGTTGTGCGCCTGTTGAAGGAGATGAACGATGGCGTGGAGGGAACGGCGGTGGTCAAGGTGCGTGCTTCCGCTGACATCACCAATTAAGGGCGACTGAGGACTGACTCAAATGGTTTGCAGGACGCATCGGAGCTCCTCGCGTCTGATCCGTTTTTCTTCACCACGTTCACCCTCATCATCGCCTCCGACGTCACGCCCGATCAGGCACGAGCCATCTCCGACCACGCGTGGCAGGCGCACATTTCGCTTCTTCTCATCCGCACCGCCGGGTTCCTCGGCTATCTCCGTCTGCAGGTCAACGAGCACACTGGTATGTGGCTCACGTCCGCCTTGTCTTCAGTGCTGGAAGAAGCTCACGCGGTTTCGCAGTCGTCGACACGCACCCCGATGCAATCGTCGACCTCCGCCTCGATCAGCCCTTCCCGGCCTTGCTCGCGCACGCGCAGTCTTTCGACCTCGAGAGCATGACGAGTGCGGATCACTCGCACGTTCCTTACGTCGTGCTGCTCATAAAGTATCTGGAGGAATGGAAGGCGACGGTGAGCCTCGCAATCCCGCTGGGTTTCTAACCCTCTGCGCCTGGACTAATTTTCTCTTTCTATGGGTAGCATGGTGGCAATCCTCCGGGCACCTACGCGGAGAAGAAGGAGTTCAAGGAGCTGCTGAAGAAGGGCAAGCGGCAATCGGACGAGGAGAACTTTGACGAGGCTGAGGCGCAGGCATGGAGAGCGTTCCAGCCGACCAATGTGCGCAGCTCTTGGTACACCGAGTCTTTTGCGATATGCGGCTGACCGCTGTTACACAGATCCCGAGCGAGATCGAGAAGCTCTTCGCTGACCCTGCTTGCGAAAACATCAGCGCTAAGGTAAGCTGCTTCGACTCACTCTCTTCCCTTCGTCATACGAGCTCAATCATACGCAAACGCTGCAGTCCTCTCCCTTCTGGCTGCTCGTGCGCGCACTTCGGACCTTCGCCCGGACGACGTCCCACCTCCCGCTGCCTGGCGTCTTGCCCGACATGCGCGCCGACACCGCGCGGTACGTCGCCCTGCAGACTATCTACAAGACGCAGGCGCGCGCAGATCTCGCGGCCGTGCGCCGCGCGCTCGACGAGGTACTCGACGAGGTCGGCTTGCCGCGCGAGACCGTCGGCGAGGCGGAGCTGGTCGTGTTTGTCAAGAACGCCGCGTTCTTGAAGGTGTTCAGGGGCAGGAAGTTGAAGGACGAGCTGCAGACGGCGAGGAAGGTGGACCTGATCAGTGCGTATTTTCAGGTCTTTCCATCTTTGACATACGTGCTGATCCATGGTCGGGCAATTGCAGAGTCGGGCATTGCTGATGAGCCGAGCCCCTCTCCGCTCGCGCACTACGTCGCCCTTCTCGCCGCCGACAACTTCTACGCCGAGCACAAGCGTTGGCCCGGCGCGGACAAGTCGGTAGATTTCGATGCGGAGACGGCCGCGCTCGAGCGCGCGGCGGGTGCAGTCGTCGCGGAGCTAGGCATCGAGGGCGGCGTCCCGGACGAGGCCAAGCCAGCGCTTGGCGAGCTGTGCGTATTCGCTTGTCGCAGCTGCCCAAGACCTCGATAGCGGACATATTGAACGGCGTGGTGTGTTTACAGGGCACGCGCGGGCGCGAGCGACCTCCCCAACACTGCGGCGTTCATGGGCGGCCTCGTCGCGCAGGAGGCGATCAAGCTCCTGACGGCGCAGTACATCCCGATCAACAACACGTGCATCGTCGACTTGATCAAGAGCACGACGGCCGTGTTCGAGCTGTAGATTGACTACGCTTCTCTTCCATACATCACCCGCACACGAGCCGCTTCTTTGACATGCCTGATGCAACACACCCGCATTTATACCCTTTCTTTGTCCAGCTGTGAAGACCATGTCTCTGTGCCTCCGCATGCTGCGTGTGGGTATATCTACTACGAATCCAAGGTGCTATCAACCATTTGCACCTGCTCGCTCGCGTTAGGCTGTATGCCATACGCCGCCCATTGCCGTTTCGACTCTCCTCAGCTTCCCTGGCCTCTCGTAGCTTATCACCGAAAGCGCTTGCCGTCCCCTCTTTCCCTGCCTTTCGCCAGCGGGCGATCAGCGCGGCGTCCGCGTAGCGTTCGTTGACAAGCCAGTCGAGCAGGGCGCGCGAAATCTGTGTGTAGGAAGCGGTCGTTAACTGTGAGTCCCGGGCGGAGAAAAAGTGTGTAAGCGTGCCAGCTCGCGTTTGTAGTGCAGATCGAAAATGTAGCGGCTGCGCCTTCGGTTCACCTCCATGACACGAGAGGTGAGGTCTTTCTTGCGCTTCCCTAGAAGGAACGACCGTGAGCTGGAGGCTGCAGGTGGACCCACGCTAAACTGCAGGTCGAGAGAACAGACTAATCAACAGACCTTCGTGAGCTTCGTTTTTGGCTTCTCTCATCTCCAAGGCGTATTCTGAAGGCATTTCCGCAACCTTGAGCGAAAGAGGCTCGCGAGGGGATGAAGAGAGGGCACACACCTTCGAGGATCTGTTCGATGGCCTCAAACCCTGGGGGAGGCGGCCGCGTGCGGTTTGTGCGGATTTTCGGCATAGCGTGTTTGTCAGGGGTCAGAGTAAACTATGATGATGGTTATGAAGGGGTTGATAAAGTGTCGCAAGGAATAAAAAGGAAGGCATGTTGTTGAGGCGGTCGGTTACCGTGGGCATATCAGAGGTACCGTTGCGGTCGCAGTGTCAGCAGCAATCTTTACGGTAATAACTTAAGCACTGTATAGGTTCGGTCACGTTACCATTCATCATTCGACGCCCTGAATGCCACGCATAAGATAAGTATTGAGGTGATCAACGTGAGTTGTGCCTATGTGACACAGTCCATCTTCCAACTGGTGTTGGCGCTCGAGGAACGTAATGTCAGCTCCCAGAAACAAACCGCAAAACACCCTTTCCCCGAAATGTTGACCTCTTATTGTAACTTCCCCAAATGACACTGCAAGTGCTGTTGGAGCCCAGAGTAAATGGGCTGTGCTTGCAGCAGTTTCGCATTGTGGAAGGTTTCAGTGAATGCTTCACCATTACAACACATCAGGGTCCATACTTCGGAAACAGTGTTTCAACCCCAGCGCATTTTGCGAAGATCACGGCAGCAACCCCTACACCCCTACAGTTCTTCGAACCCTGCGCTTCGCAGTCTTCAACGCGCCGGCCTGTGCAGCTGCTCGACAGAGCTTTGCGCTCGGTTGTGATTTTCCCATATGTCAAGTCTCCTATGTTTCTTGCACGTGTTCCACACACACACACATGTGCACACACTGCCATAGGATAGCCCGCCCCGCATGCCGAACCTGCAGCTGGTGTGATAAGTCTTCGGTAAATGACACGGCGCACAGTTCAGTAATTCAACTCTCACCATGCTCGAAATTTCGATGGCTCGTCTGGAAGAGAGCCATAAATTTATCATCCGTCTTCCACTAGCACTGTCCAGAGCCAACTTGCTTCCAATGCAGGCTGTCAGGTCGCGCCTGGACTTGATAGACCGGCACTCCTCCAGCTTACGCTTCTGCTTGGCTCTACTAGGGCATCCGAATAAGCTTGGTGCACTGTTCATTGCTAAGTACGGTGCTGAGGTGCGAATGAATAAGTTTTGAAAGCATCTATGTTTGGCATCGGGTTTGTCCGGCACTTTCGTGGACTAATGAAATTGACTGAGTGTTATGCGCTGTCGAGTTGGCGCATGGGGTTTCTTCAAACATGGGATATTTGTTATTGGGTAAGATGAAGATTGCTGCCACTCTCTTCTGCCGACTGTCAAACTTGGTGTGCGAGGGCCGCGGACGGTCCTCGGACAGAGCAGTGCGTGGTCTGCCAACCAATGCCAACCAACAACGCTACGTTTGCCCTTTGCTTCGACCATTACACCCGTCCGCGTCTTCATTGGCTCTTCGTTGGTTTCGGCATCTCGGTCTACATACAAAGTTCAATGTCGAATGCTTCCGATCCGTCTCGTTCCAAGAGACGCTGGCTGCGCGCCAACAACATCATCGGCAAATGCGTACCTCCTCTCGTTTTGCTCTTTATGTGGTAAACGTTCAGCCTCGAGGACTGAAAGAGTTTCTTTAAGCTCACAACAAGGCCTTCCAGGAAGGGGTGGAAGTTGTGTACTTTCGAGATTGGGAGTACGTCTATCCGGCTCCCGTCACCGCGCTTCCGTGCAGGCTGAATACTCTCTCGCAGTCGATTATCTGACCCGCAAACAGTGTCTCACCGTCCTTGGACCTCTCTACATCACGTCTTTCAATGTCATCTTCGTGCCTACGGTGGTGGCCTACCTACGCGTTTACTTCGCGCCGGCGAACCACTCTATCCCGCCTAGAGAACCGCCTCTTTCGGTCCGCGAGAAGCGGGTCGTACACGAGGTCGATGGGCCGGACGGACAGGTCAGGCGATGCTGGAGGGACGACTGCCGGGGAAGGTGGAAACCGTGTAAGCCGCTGTGCTACTGGGCGAGGCTAATGCTGATCCTTTCTAGCTGCGCCTCGATAGCGAAGACCCGGCATTGTGGTTCTTGCGGTGTCTGCCGAACAGAATTCGATCATCACGTACGGTTTCTCGTTCTCTCAAGGTTATTTTCGATGCTAAATGTTGCTCGCAGTGTCCATGGGTACGCGTGTTCCCCATTCTGCAGTGCCAGGTCGTAGTCTGACTCCCCTTTAGTTTGACGGCTGCATATCCAGCTCGACTCTCCGGCCCTTCCTCATCAGTCTCCTCCTCGCACCCCCGCTCATCTTCCTCGGTGTCGCGCCCATCCTCTCTCTCTTCCGGGCGCACCTTGCCGCCGTTGTCCGATCCTCCGCAACGGCCCCGTGGATCCGGAGCGTCTGGTGGGACCGCTGGTGGAGCTGGGTGCCCGGCCCAGTAGGATGGTGGGCTATCCGTGTTGGACTTGGCTTCTGGCGGTGGGATGGTCTGCCGGGAAGAGGCGTGGACGAGCCGAGGGCGGACGTGGCGCTCATGGTGCTGTGCGGGGTGGGGATCAGCTTGATCGCACTTGTGCGTCGTGATTTCTTTGCTGATAAATGACCGCCGCGGGAGAACGCTCACGGACGACCAATCCCCAGGGTCTCTTATACACCACTCTTAGCGGGATCTTCTCCTCATCTTCCACTATCGACGTCCAGCGCGCAAGGTCCTATAACGCCCTCCAAACGGCGCTCGCGGCGCTCGCATCCCCCTCCGAATCATCCGCCCTCCTCGCGGCGCAGAACGAGCAGAAGCACCACGACTTGGACGAACGCTCTAAGGCTCTGGATCCGCGTGTGTGGGTTTGGGTGCCGCTGGAGGGTGTGAAGGGGAGGGTTGTGAGGACGCGGGCGGAGGACAGGGTGTGGGACTTGGGGTGCAGACGGAATTGGGAAGAGGCGGTTGGTAGAGGATTATTTGGTACGTGTGCGGGCTGTGGTGACCCCAAAGAAGTGGGGTCGTACTGATGGTCATTTGTCGGGACGGGGGACCGTTAGGTGCGCGCACGTCTGACCCAACGTTGCCGCGTCTGAGCCCCACAGTCATGGAGCGCTTGCAGCGCGAGGCGGAGCGGAGCGCCTTCGGTTGATTCCAGCGATACATAGAATGGTCTTTCGGCGTCGCTGTGGGTGTCCCGCAAAAGGTGCACGCACACACTAAGGTTCTGGACAATCGTTGACGGAAGGCCTGCTTGGTACGAAATCTGGGGCTGACGTGAGCCTCTTCGGCGACGTGCCGTCCACATGGATGAGGTTTAACATCCAGATAAATTTACCGATGTGTTTGCCAGTGCGAGACGAACCAATAGTCCTCCCTCGTCGCAATTGACAGCGGCAGTTTGGTTGTGTCAGTTTTGTGCATGAAGAATCAGTGGCTCGCTTTACGCTGGCTACGAGCTTGCACTGGGTTTCATTCTTCATTTCAAAGACCTTCCCATTTCAGACAAACTTTTTGCTTTGAGACTTCCGCACTGTCGAGTAATCTTGGGTTAATATCCTCGCCTTTACTGCGCTGGGTTTAATTTGGAGTGCAGGCCCGCGAATACGAACTGCTGTCCTCTTCATTAGCATGTTTTTCACACCGTCGGCTCTATTGGTTTGAATTTCCAAGCGCAGCAGCTGTACTGTAGCTCAAGATACCCAGAAAAATTGCGAATCGAAGTCTTGCATGGCAACTTGGGTAACTGGTACATTTGGTGGGCGCTTCTCAAGGGGTTTCACTTGAATGGATAGGCGATCGTTTGGGAAATCGGAGTCAATTAATGAGCTACGAGCTATGAAGATCGTTGCTGAAAACCAGACGATGCAGGATGGATGCAGCAGGCACGAATTCATTGCAGCGGGCGGCGATTCGCGGACGAGCGCGTCTTCGCGTGCGCCTGGCGCCGTCATGGACGTCGTTGCTCCTCTCGTCTTTGCCATCACCGCCGCCGTCCTGGGCTCGTCCCGCGCTCCTTTCTTTCGCTCCGCCTCTGCCCAGTCTACCACCGCATCTTGAGTCAGATGTACGCCCGGGCGCTCCTCCGCTCGTCGGGCCTCCGCTCTGCCCGCGCACCAGAGGTCGCCAGGCCGCTGCGAAGGGTAAGCTCCCCAAAGCTCAGTGATCCATTCCGGATTCCTTTCTTTCGCGGGACTGATCTGGCTTTCTCTCGGAATATTACAGCGCCTGGCAACAGCGCCTCCCACACAACCGGCTGGCGCGACGACTTCCTCCCATCCCGCTCCTCCCCCGCCCTCGACCAAGCCCCGTCGCCCCTTCCGTCGCTTCCTGCTGACGACCACCCTCCTCGCCGCGACCTTTTACGGCGTGTCGACGTACGTATCTCTCAATAACGATGACTACGCCGAATTCTTCACCGCGACCTTTCCCGGCGCCGAGTCCCTCATCGAGCTCCTCGAGCGCACCGACCTCGCGTCTTCCGCGTACAAGCTCGACTCGATCGACTTTGGCTCACTGAGCGATATGGCCGCGCAGGCGGCCGCGGTGGGCAAAGACGCGTACAAGCGCGTGGAGGAGGCCGTCAACCGCTCCATTGGCTCGGCTGAGGACAAGGCGCAGGCGGGCGGCAAGGAGGTTCAGGCCAAGACCGGCACTGTCGTCGAGTCCGCCAAGGAGAAGGCTGGTGAGCTCTCGGACAGCGTCAAGGAGCTCGTGCACAAGGCGGAGGCCGCCCTGCACCCCTCCTCTTCCGCGCCTCAGGGCAGCCCCGACACCGCGCCGCCTCGCACGCTCGAGGCGCCCGCAGAGACCTTTGGTACCCTCAAGCGCGAGGAGGCCACCATCCGCGAGCCTCTTCCCGCCGAGATCGAGTCCGCTGCCAATGCGGCTGCTGCGGCGCAGGATGCAGACAAGGCGGACGAGCCGCTCCCGTCGGCGGGCAAGACCAAGGAAGGCAAGAAGATCTACAACGGCCCTCCCCTCCCCATCGGCTTCTCCCTCCCCCCGGGCTACGTCCTCCCTGAGCCCGCCCACACCGAAGTGTCCGCTGCGACCCCTCCAGTCCCCGCCGTCGCCGTTGCCGTCCCCGAGCCCGCGCCCGAGCACCCTGCGCCTGTGGCTGAGCCCGCGCCCCTCCCGCTCGTCGCACCCGCGGTCATCGAGCTCTCCGCATCCGAGCCCGTCATCGCCCAGCTGGCGGAGACGATCGACAACCTTGCGCAGTTCCTGCGCGAAACACCCGCGGCCGCCACGTCCGCGCGGGGCGTGATCGAGACTGCGCAGCTTGACCTCTCCGCGCTCGGCGACCGCCTGAACGCGATCAAGGAGGAGGAGAAGAAACGCCTCGAGGAGAGCTTGGATGCGCAGGCGCGCGAGTACTCCAAGATGCTCCTTGAGCACGAGCGCGACATCCAGTCCAAGGTAGACAAACAGGAGGCCGACTGGCGCTCTCAGTTCGATGACGAACGTCGCAAGCTTGTGGATGCGTACAAGGACAAGCTCTCCGCGGAGCTCGAGACTCAGAGCGAGCTCATCAACCAGCGGTGAGTCGCGGAAGGCTGTTCAATCTTCCCAAGCCGGCTTTCTGATGCATCAGGATGGGATCGCAGTCTCAAGGAGCAGGTTGTCGCGCAGGGCGTCGAGATGCAGCGCCGCTGGCTGCGTGACATCAAGCTCAAGGTCGAGCAAGAGCGCGGGGGGCGTCTTGCGAAGCTCGAGTCGCTCGCGAACGATGTCAAGAATCTGGAGCAGATCACGTTCGACAACGCGGCGTACCTGGACGAGAACTTGCGCGTGCACACCCTGTGGTCCGCGCTGCGCGCGCTCGAGCGCGCTGTCTCTGTCCCGCTCGCAGGCGCGGCCGTGAAGCGTCCGTTCCGGGACGAGCTGCGCGCCCTGCGGCGCGCGCTCGTCGATGGCAAGGACGACGATGTCATTGCGGCTGCGCTCGGGCAGCTCGAGGCGTCCGACGCCCCTGACACGGGTGTCGAGAGTCTCGGCGACCTCACCGCGTGGTTCAGCCAGAAGGTCGAGCCCAAGGTCAGGCAGGTCGCGCTCGTGCCCGAGGAGGACGCGGGCGTGCTCTCCTTCCTCGCATCCGCGGCCCTCTCGAACGTCCTCTTCCGCAAGAAGGGGCTCGTGCCCGGCGAGGATGTGCCGAGCGTCTTGGCGCGCGCGGAGTACTACTTGCAAGAGAAGGATCTGGACGCGGCGGCGAGGGAGCTGAACCAATTGACGGGTACGTCCTTCCTCTCCTCTTTCCGCTGTGTGCACTGGAGCGAATCAGGTGAATCACTTCTCGTGCCTAGGGTGGGCGAAGGTGCTGCTGTCGGACTGGCTGCGGGAAGCCCGCAAGACGCTGGAGGTGCAGCAGGCATTGGACGTACGTCTTCTTCCGTTTCTCAGCCGCGCCCGGCTTTCCTTCGCCCCTTCTTTGCCCCTACTCACGCACTAGTTTCCGGGTCCATGCAGATTGCCGAGACGGAGGCGACGCTGGCGTCTCTGCTCGTTATCTGAGGGACGGTGTAGATGATGATCAAAATTCTTTTGCGCGTGCACGGACTTGCCTAGATACCATTCGACCTGCAATGCCGCGTGATCGCGTCCTGCCTGGCTTGCGTTTACCTTGGCAGGCAGGTGGAAGGCCGAGTGGGCAGCGCAGTTACGGCAAGACCTGTTCAACGGTACTTGCAGATGGATCCAGCGAGCAGGGGTGTAGATCGGCGTGATGCCAAAAAGAAATGATCAGGAAACCGCGTACACTTCCTGCAACTACCTTCGGCAAGCAATCCGTGGCCTCCACTCCATGCAGTTCACAATTCGTTCATGTACATAGCTATCGTCGGTTACGTCACTTGGACAGCGTTTGATCGTCGAGCTACGACCTCTTCCTTTCCATCACCATCTCCGCTTCGACTTTACAGGGCTTCGCATCTATGTCCGCGCAGCGCGCAATCCAGACTATGCCAAGCATGCTCTACGGCACGGCGTGGAAGAAAGAGCGGACGGCGGACCTTGTCGTCCAGGCGGTCCTTCAAGGCTTCCGTACGTTTGACTTGCTAGGGTGACAAGGGAAAGAACACGCGTAATGCAGCCGCTGCCGTCTCCAAACAGGTGGCATCGATACAGCATGTCAACCAAAGCATTATCGGGAGGACCTGGTGGGTGCCGCGCTCACCCGCCTGGCCTCAGAGCACGGCATCCCGCGCTCCTCGCTCTTCCTCCAAACAAAGTACACGCCGCTGCCGGGGCAAGACCCGTCTCAGCCGCTGCCTTACGATCCCTCCAAGCCCGTTCGCGATCAAGTCCTCCAGTCTTTCGCCACGTCGCTGCGCAACCTCCAGACCAACTACCTCGACTCGCTCGTCCTGCACTCGCCGCTGCCCGATGGGGAGGTGTCGACCCTCGAGGCGTGGAGGGCAATGGAGGCGCTCGTAGGAGAAGGCAGGGTAGGGACCCTCGGGATCAGCAACTGCTATGATCCCGGGACGCTGGAATGGATATGGGAGAGGGCGAAAGTCAAGATTGGGGTGGTGCAGAACAGGTAAGTGAAGCGCTTCTTTGCGCCGTTCCACGAGCAGCAGTCTGATGCCTGATTTATCAAGATGGTTCGAAGGAAATCGCTGGGACCATGCAGTGGTAAGGTGGTGCAAGTCGAAGAACGTGCCATACCAGTTGCGTCTCCGCAGCGTTCTTCATGAAGAGCCAGGACTTGCTCATTTGAGATTCTTTGTCCCGCGCAGATCATTCTGGACGCTCTCCGGCTCTCCGAGCCTCCTCCAGCATCCGCTTCTCCTGGCACTCGGAGAAAAGCATGGCCTCACGCCTGCTCAAGCGGTCTACGGGCTCACACTGTCATGGGGAATCAGGCCGCTGAGCGGGACGACGAGCGTGGAGCACATGCAGGAGGATGTGCGGATTGCACAGCAGTACAAGCGGGTGGATTGGGGGAAAGAGGGCGAGGATATCGAAAGGCTCGTGCTTGGCCATGCATGAAAACAATTAATGAACATCGAGGATGAGGATAAGGGGCAGACGACACCTTGATTGGTCTGGGGAGACGAGTAAAAATTTCCCCGTCCGGGAATCGAACCCGGGGCTGGGCGGTGAGAACACCCGATGTTAGCCACTACACCAACGAGGACATATATACTGTTGGAGATTG
>JTLS01000602.1:0-16189 GCA_000826855.1 Basidioascus undulatus
ATGCCTGATGCGGAGCTGGTGGCGCAAGCTGCTACAGTTGGGCGGACGTTCAACGAGGAATATGGTGTGGGGGTGGGCGCGAAGGCGCCGAAAGGGGTCGCGCAGTAAGGTCGGAAGGGCCGACCATTGAGGGCTGAGGTACCATTGGTTGATACTGCTGGCAGATACCATTGATTTTGAGCGAGACATCTCATGAGCACATATGTGCTTCTGAAACACAGGAGTGCTGGATATGTTCGTACTGTTTACCCAAGAGGCAGGAGATCTCACAAGCGAAATCGTGCGTGCGTTGAGTGCCCACCTTGAGCCTCGCATGAGATGCCCGAAATGTTTGACGGACGGTAGTACTCTCGTCCATGTCGTTGCACCGCTAGGTATCGTAAGAGAGCTCAGTGCCTGTCATTTCCAATCCCTCTTGAGAACACTAGCTCAAACAAATAGCTCTTTCCACGAACAGTAGACCGGAGACTGTTACCCCATTCGGAAGCGCTAGAAGCTAGGAGTATGTCCAGATGTACCTATTGACTCTGCCCATTGAGCGCTCATCTCGAACACACCACGACAACAATTTGTAGTCATGCATTCTCTCCTTTGCGGACCTCCTCCTGCAAGAGCTACATGCGACCCACGGTGCATCCAGCTCAGAGTCCGGGTTCCGGCAGAAAGCGACCCTCGTGACGACTGTTCTGCTCCTCCGCCCCCAAAAGCTCACAAATCCTCTCTTCGCAGTTAGAGTCGGATACGCTCCGTATTTGAGCTCGAGAAGTTTTTAGACCTGCGCTGCGAGCGAGTTTCATCACGGAATCTTAAGTGCGATGCGGTGCTGTGAAAGCTGTGGTAGATCGGGACTTATGGGTAGGAAGCTGCGATTGAGGAGCCCGTCCTAGGAGTTGTTGGAGGTACAAGTCATAAGCATCTCCTCGAATGTGCAACTCTCTGAGGTTCGCACTAAAGCCGCTATCTGCGAGAAAGAATGCCAGCTGACGCCGAAGCTCCCAGGTGCCCGTTACATAGCCGTTGACATGAAAAGCGAACACTGACGGGCAGGACCTGTATGAGATGTGCTAAAAAGGGGCTTTACCGCCTCATCGAATCGAATGACGCGTCAAAGCCGTCGAGTCTGACATCCAGTTGCTTGAACGGCCAACAGGCCTTGACGATGAAAACTGTCTCCTCTGCCAGTGGTCCTAAACTAATGGTGAGGGTGTCTACAAGGGCAGTGAAGTCGGGGCGGCCAACGATGAGCCTCGCGAATTTGGAAATGGACGAATTAGTCAGAAGCTCGATGTTCTGGACGACATGGGTGGCGAGTGACTAGAAAGCGTGCGAGACGGTTCGAAGCGAGAGCAAGAAGGTAATCAAGACGGTTACGACCGCGCTGGCCTTGAGAAACGATATCTCGGTGACGCGACTGAGGAGCTCTATAACGAAGGGAAGGATCGATATTGTGTGAGGTGGCTGTATCATGCTGGTGATCATGGCTCTGGTGAATGCATTGGGATGCCGCTAAGCAGGGGGTAGCCATTGAGGGAAGATGTCCGTTCAAGTCCTTCCAAGTACCGGAAAAAAGGTGCAACAATTTCAATGTCTTTGATGTCTGATATATCGTTGAACGGGCATGTAGTATAAGGTGTCGTCGGGACTTCAGTCTGTGGCTAGCACGCTCACTGCTATCTGCGAAGCACGTTTGCAGTCAGTCCGTGTCTCTTAGTCAGTAACATTCTTCCTTCCACTTTCTGACCTCCAGCCCTAAAAAAGGATTATGTACCATGAAGACAAGTAACGCGGCCCTTTGTTGTGGCGGGCATGGATCCGTGGTGGCACGTTGTCCGTCCTTACCTTTTTGCCTCCGTCGTCCAGTTCCGAACGTCTACGAGACCCGCGCGCACAAGAGTTCACTGCTGTGACAGAGGACTGTTTTGTGGAATGGAATGGTGGATCCTCACGAGCATCCGTTGCAGGCAAATTCGAGGCAACTCATCGGCCTGCAACCCGAACATCCGGGGGTTGCCCGAGGAGTTACCGTGTGATCCCACGCCTTGCCCCTTGAACGCGTCCACGCGCAATCAATCGCGCTTTCTCTTCGGCCATCACCTCCTCCCCAACCGCCATTCTCGATGTCGTCCATCCTTAAAACCAGTCTTACCCGCCTGGGACTCAGTGCGTCCGCTCGCCGTGGTAGTCTAGCAGGCTACAGGCGATCAGAGGCTGACGCTCTGCTCCCTATATTCTTGGTCTTCCCTCATGCAGTCCCAGCAACGTCCCTGACGGCCCTCTTCTTCTCGGTCGTGGGCCTCGCGGTCGTCCTTTCTCAGGCGTTCCGCCTCTTCCGCGTTGTTCTTGATCTTGCCGTTCGCCGCGGCACCTCGGTTCGTCTGCTCGAACCCTGCCCCGCCCACGTCTCGGCGTACTTACCCTCCTGTGCTTGCACAGCTCAAGAAGTTCGGCGCCGGCAAGGGCGCTTGGGCTGTTATTACTGGCGCGTCTGATGGTATTGGGCGCGAGTTTGCGTTCCAGCTTGCCAAGGCTGGGTTCAACGTTCTGCTCGCTTCGCGCTCCGCGGAGAAGCTCGGGGTAGTCGCGGCTGAGATTGGTGCGTTTCCAAAATCCTTAACTTGGACTTTGCAGAGATGAAATCGTAGACTTACGTGCGAGATTTATTCGCGTGGGCTTGGGGAGACAGAGACGAAGTACGGCGTCCTCACGCGCACGCAGGCGATCGATTTCGCCGCGGGCGAGCCGAAGGCGTACGAGGCCTTCAAGAAGACCATCGACGAGCTCGATGTCGGTGTTCTGGGTGCGTCTCTTCTCGTGACTTTCTCTTAGCCACGCAAGTGACTGACGGATAGTCGGGCGGCAGTCAACAACGTCGGTCGCTCGCACTCCATGCCCGTGCCGTTCGAGGAGACGCCTCTGGAAGAGCTGGACAACATCATCGAGATCAACATCAACGCGACCCTGCGCGTGACTCAGATTGTACTTCCCAAGCTTATCGCGAAGTGCGTTCTTTCCCCATCGTTTCACCCTCACTGAGTCCTTTGACACCTTTCTGCCGCCAACAGCAAGAAGGGCCTGATCCTCAACATCGGCTCCTTCGCGGGCTACATTCCCTCGCCGTTCCTCGCGACCTACTCCGGCTCCAAGGCGTTCCTCGTTACCTGGACCCAGGCGCTCGCGGAGGAAGTCCGCGAGAAGGGCGTCACCGTCGAGCTTGTCAACACCTACTTTGTGGTGCGTGTCATGTCCCCTTTCTTCCGCTCCCTTCCGACGCTCCTTTCATCTCCCTTGCCGGCTTTCCGCTTGCTCACTCGAGTTCGAACCCGCCTCGCAGGTCTCCGCCCTTTCCAAGATCCGTCGTCCGACGTCGCTCATCCCCCTCCCCTCGCCTTTCGTCCGTGCCGTCCTGCGCCGGATCAACCTCCGTGGCGGAGCGGTCGGCCGGCCGTACACGAGCACGCCGTACTGGAGCCACGCGCTTCTGGACTGGCTGATCGGCGTGCTCAACCAGCCGGCGGCGCTGATCCGGTACAACGCCGGGATGCAGAAGGACATTCGGAGGAGGGCGCTCAGGAAGGCGGAGAGGGAGAAGGGCGGCAAGACCGAGTGAAGGGGTGGGGCGCAGGTGGTCGAACACTGACAATCGGGGTCGTTCGCTGCGTGCGGGGCAAGGGGAGACGCACTCTAGGACTGAATTATGTGCTCTTTCGTGGGAACGAGGACATTACATACCCGTTCGAGCTTGATGTCTGCCTTCAACTTGACAACCGGAGCCAGCGACACATAAGCTCGCGGTTCTGAGGCAACACAATGCAACACGATTAGCAATCGGCCGATGCTGTGTGTGCAAGGTACAGGTGCAGTTGAAGGGAGGCTGCGTTCC
Source organism: Basidioascus undulatus (assembly GCA_000826855.1). Classification (NCBI taxonomy): domain Eukaryota; kingdom Fungi; phylum Basidiomycota; class Geminibasidiomycetes; order Geminibasidiales; family Geminibasidiaceae; genus Basidioascus; species Basidioascus undulatus. The sequence goes on from JTLS01000602.1 coordinate 3,881, forward strand.
AGCCTTGACACAAGCCCTTGCAATCCCCACCCCATTTCGGAGCGTAGCTGCTTTCTATTCTACACTTGAACATGGCCTGAAGGGCTCTTGAGAGTCGTCGTTACGGCATCAGCCCTTCCCTCATGCCGGGCTCGTGCCTGACCGCCAATGCTGAAGTAACTCAACATTTCATTCCAGCTTCCTTCGGACTCACTCGCGCCTTGACGTACCCTGTGCGTGCGGAAGTGGTGTGCACACGATAACCGGTGAGCACCATAGCAAAGAGAAGGGCGAAGAAAGATGGCGAAGGAGCATGGCGAAGGAGCATGGCGAAGGTCATCGGATTGTCCTTAATGAAATAGTCAAATCCGACATCTTGGGCTTGGAACATGGTCGGTTCGCCCTATGCCGCGTGCAGTACATGATTCGCCGCAACTTCTGCTAGAAAGGTGGAATTGGGACAGCACGAATCGCTAAAGACGGGAACGCACAGGCAGGGCAGCAAGGGGGGTAGCGTTCGCAGCTACCGCATCGTTTCGGTGGGATAACTGCACATGGCCGAACTTCACTCTTCAGCGACTATCTGTACTGCGAAAGTAAACGAAAGGGAGACGTGACGCACAGCTCAGTCGGCTCGATCCCATCCTCTTAGACGACCTCCCGTCCAGAGCCTGGAACGCTTTGATCGTCTCCGCAGACATCCGTGCCTCCCCCGCCTCCGTCAACATCCGCACGAACCAGTCGTCGCGCTGGCGGAAGACGATCCATAGCGCGCGCTGGCACGGCACGCTCGCGTGCCAGAGGGGGCTCTCGAACGTGAAGGTGTGGATCGTCGCCGGCGGGTCTGGGGCGGGCGGAAGCTGGAAGTAATCTCCGCAGATGACCAACTGAATACCGCCGAATGGACTGATTGACAAAATGCGATCAACGGATATCTTGATGATGGATGAGAATACGGCCTCACGACGTGGTGTTGCGCAGAGCGGAGCCGACGCTGGAGACAAGGGTGAAAAGCCGAGAGTTGACCATGGAGACTGGACGGAAGACCGCAGAAGGTCAGCACGATGAGCGCTGTGATCTCTCAAGCGCATGACGATAGGCGGAATGCACTAGTCCCATCCCAATGCGAAAGAAACGAACATTAAGAGGTCTGCGATACGTACTCTCGTCCAGAATCAAATGCCGCAGCAGCAGCGTCAGCTACGTCCCGAGCAGGCAGCAACTGACAAACGTACAGCCGCACTTCAGTCCACCGCTTCCTCAGATTCTTGCTTGTGCAATGATTTGGCGATCAGGGCCTCCTCCTTGCCCTTAGCCAGGCGGAGTCCTGGACGCAAGACCGGCTGACATCAGCGATCGACCAACAAGATGCAGGGACTCGCACTCGTACAGAGGAACCGAATGAAGGGTAACTCCGCCAATGTTGATGGCGGCGATGCCGGTCGGCGCGCAGACGGCCACCCGCGGGAGCCATGGCGTTGCTTGCAGCCTTTGATGATGGCATGCAGAAGCCGGGATTGGCCGGTGCCCTGTCCGCCCACATGCGCGCCCACATCCATCCACCCACCATAATTAGCTAATGGGACGGTCGCGACAGCAGCTTGAAGCGGATGAGACAGAACAGAAATGGTACTCAGCGCACAGCTGGTCCGGTGAAAAAGACTGATTGCCCGTCGCGCAAGACGAGGTCGTGGATCTGCCCCGCTCTCGGCTTCTCGGGCAGAGCAAGCAGGGGCGGCGCAGACGGGGCGGAGTACGGAACCGAGGGTTGAGCGAATGCGGCAGAGGAGGACGAAGCAGAGGCGGTAGTGGTGCCTGGGTAGTACATCGACGAGACAGCGTCCAGCGCCGCGAGCAGCTTGGATGACGATGACGAAGCTGCCGCTGCGGGAGGTGGCCGCGGCGGTGTAGGCTCGCATGCACGGGTAGAGAGGTCAAAGAGAGGGTGACGCTGGTATCCGGAGCTGCGAAGGGGGTTGTTCAACAGGGCGTCCGACCGGTGGATATGCGCCGCTCACGCACCAGCGTTCGGGTGCGACCGCCTCGCAAAAGTTCCAACGCGCTGAGGCACAGCTTGACGAAGGAACGCCTCGGCTTCTTGTCGGGTTGGGAATGACTGGTACTTGCAGCCAGGGAGTCTGGGACCTTGACACTACCAACCAACATCAGCCCTCCGTCCATCTCTGACCGCGCATCTCGCGCGCTAACGCTCGTTGGGTTGCGCTCCAGGAGGCCTGAGTCACGTTCGACCCACGATGAGAACCCATGAACACGGCAGAACCGAGAACGCAGGCTGAGCTCACCCGAACCAGTCTATGTACATCTTCGACCCCTCCCGACCGTTCCTCACAGCGTACTGTCGAATTCCCGCCAAATCAGCCACTCCTACCTTGGGAAAGTCCATATTACGCACATTTCGGGCCTTTGGGTTTTCCCATCTGGACTTTATGATGGTAGAGAGAGGGAAAGGAAGAGGACGGAGGGGAAAAGGGAGGGACTCGAAGCGCGCCTGAGACGCGTCGCATCCCCGTCTGCTATTTGCAATCCAAAGCTGCAGTGAGCATCGAATAATATCGTTATTTTTCTCGTCGTGAAAGCTTTCAAGACAAGCTCGGATGCCGGCTTTTATTCGGAAGAATGCACGTTATGGAGCGAGGCAGAGTGCGACCATCTTCTTCAGGCGAGGAGCAGCTGCCAAGTGCCCACGCATGGCAGAGCTCCGTGTGCAACTTCAATCCTCGCATGCAAGGTCCTCGTCTATCTCGCGACTCCTGTATCCCGTGCATCAAGCACCCGTCACCTTCTCCACCCTCTCTCTCTCCATCCTCTCCACCCTAACGTTCTCCATCCGCCTCCCCTCCTCCCACTCCAGCACGCGCATCTCGCGCCTCCCCCTCACCAGCCCCACCAGCCTGCCCACCGCGACCCACCTCCCCAGATCCTCCTGCGTCACGCCCCCCGCGCCCGCCTCGCGCCGCATGTCCACGAACGTCTGCTGGATGTGTGCGGAGACGTCGTCGGGGATCTCGAGCGGGGTGGTGCGTGCGCGGGCGAGGTGCGCGCGCCAGCGCGAGAGGGTCTGCTGAGAGGGTAGTGCTGAGGGGGGCAGGGGGGCGTAGAGCGATTTGGTGGGTTGGATGGGGTGCACGGGGATGTGTGTCGTCCCTGGGAGCAGCGGCTTCCCGCCCCGGGTAAGGACGACGACGCCAAGGTCCGTCTCGAACTCGAAGCTGCTGAAGGGGAAGCGGTACGCGAGCTTCTGTGCCTCGAGGACACTCTGCAGCGCTTGGACGTTCCACACGCCCGTGTCCCCCAGCGTCCCCTCGCCCATGCCCGCCTCGTCGAGGACGAGCAGCGTCCCCCGTGCCAGCTGCAGGAAGCCGGACGTGAGGTCCTCGCCGGACGACGAGGGGAAGAGCGCGGACGTGTTGAGGGTGGGGATGGAGAGGGTGAGGGTGGCGGTGAGGGGGTGGAGGAGCGCGAGGAGGGTCGGGAGGGTCGGACGGGATTCGGGAGAAGGTGCAGAGGGGAGGGAGAGCGAGATGGGAAGCTGGCCCAGGGGAAGCGAAGAGCGGCGGGAATGACTGAGAAAAGGGACGGTTCAGCATGCGAGCACAGTCGAAGAGGAAGATCTAGAAAGAAGACGCACATCCTGGCTACCAGCGCGAGCAGCACCCACCGCGCGGCCTCCTCGTCCTCCCCAAGTGCATATTCCGCAATCCACCTGACGATCTCCTCCGCGACCTTCTCCGCATCCGCGTCCGTCTCGTCCGTCTTCTCCCAGCGCACGACGCTTTCCGGCACCTCCTCCGCATGCAACACGTGCACGCAGGCCACGTCGGCGTTCTCCGCGCGTGGGACGAACAGCTCGTCGTCTGCCCCGGTGGGGTCCTCGAGCGGCGTGGGGAGCGAGGAGGGAACGAGCACGCCCGTGAAGTTGTAGGTTGCGGTGGGGCGGAGAGCGGTCGTGAGTGCTGGATCATAGGTCTGAGGGAACAAGGGAGAAGATTAGATTATCAAAAGAGAAGTTTTGGCGGAGGAGTTCCGGACGGAACACACCTTGATGATTGCACCTAGGCCTGACGCGGCGAGAGGCGCTTTTCGACTAGGGCCAGACGAGAATCGGGGAGCAGGGGAAGATGATTCCGAGAGGGACAGCGAGCTAGCTCGATCCGCCAGGTCGGAAGGATGGGAGTCAAGGGCCTGCAGATTGCTCCCATACAATGAACGGACTGCCCAAGATCAATCGGAGAGGGCAGCACCCGTAAGACTCACCTCTTTGACCCACTCAGACTCTCCAGGAATCTCCACAGCGTAGAACAGCCCCCGCTCCCTCAGCCGCGAGTAGTCATCCTGCCCCCCAAAGTCGCTCTGCACCGCCCGACCACCACAAGCGCCCAGTCCCCTCTCAGCAGCTGCACCCTTGCCGCACATCCAAGATGAGTGCGCACCTCGTCCTCCGCGCCCGCGCCGAGCGGCCCGCCAAACATGAGGGTCTTCCCTGAGGGGAGGGCAGAGAGGTACACCTCGTTGCCGTACCCCGTGTCCTGAACCATGCATCGGAACGAGGCGAGCGTGCCAGGCGTGGACCGCGGCGTGAGAGGTGGGATCTGCTCCGAGGAAGACGTGAGCGGACCGAGCGACGATTAAGGGGGGCCGCGCACCAGACTCCGCTCTTCGGCTGAGGGAAAGAGGTCCAAGAAATGGTCGAGCACGCGCTGCTCAAAGTCGGTATCGCCATGCTCGGCTGGCGGGGGCAGGGCAGGCCGTCAGCTGGGGTGGTAGCGTGGTGGCAGAGGACGGTACGGACCGTAGAGGGTTTGGATGGCCGCAGTGGGGTTGGCGATGAAAGAATCGCGGCTGCTCGAAACCATAGTGATAAATAAGGAAATTTGGCAGGAAGCGAGTACGCTGAGGCGATGGCGGGAGGGAAGGGAGGAACAACCAAGAGGAACTGGAGGACCGCGAAGATCGCGTCGGTCATTTATCTGAGACATCCGCTGGACGCGACGCGTCTGACAAGCATTTCTCCATGTTACCGATCAAGAACCTTTCGTTTCGGACGTACGCTATGTGGATGAGAAAGATAACCATACCAATTCAAGAGGAGAACCGCTGAAAACAAGATCCCCACGCACGCGACGTTCACGGTGAAAATCGCAAACGGAGCCCGCAAGATCTCTGCAAGCTCCTGTCCAACACAGTGCAGTTAAAAGATCAGATAGTACCCAATAACCTTCAGAATTATCGAGAAAGTCTGTTTATGTTGGCCTATCAGCAGGAAGCCACAGAGGACTCTCTCGTCCAAGGCAGACACCACGCACGACTGCGTTCTTGTGCTATTCTCCGCGTGGCTATGGGACTGGTCAGGTCTTAAAAGGCAGCTCTAGCACTGCAGGGCATCGCATAAGCTCGTATGAGGTATTGTCCGCCGCCGCCGCCCTGGAAGCATGCCCCTTTTAAGTACCGCAAACGCGACTGTGCACTACAACACCGAGGTACCCTGCTCTTCCTGTTACAAAGCTTCGAATCCTACCCGACGACGAACAAACGAGGTCACCTCCGTCGACAAGACCTCTTCATCTACCTACAAGCTCTCGACGAACCCGCCTCTCCCTTCTCTCCCAACCTTCGATGCCGTCCTCATCTGCCTCCCTCTCCTCTCGTCATCCACCACACCGACCCTTCCCGCCTCAGCTGTCGCGGTCCCCGAATCCCCTATGGGGAGATGCACGTCACGATCGCCGTACCGACCAACTCCACCGTCTCGCCCGCATTCTTCGGTGGTCCGGCCTCGTCGGTGCTCAGCACCGACTAAGCTGTGCGCGCCGGCAACTTGATGGGCCCCCTGCCCGTCATTTCGGCTTCCCAATTCGCCCAGTTCGACAACGGGCAGTTCTGAGTGTATAAGATATTCTCGGAGACGGACAAGAGCGACGAAGAGCTGGATGAGATCTTTGGTCAGGGGACTGTGCAGTGGGCTTGCCGCAAGACCGTGCGTTGATTTGTTGCTTCGAGGGGTCGAACCTTCTGTTTCCCTCGTTGCTAACCTGCGTTTGGTCATTAGTTCAACGCTTACCCTCGGTAAACCGTGAACGTCGACTCCACTTAACGAGGCCTTGTCTTCTGTTAATATGCCAATCCAACGTATCACGCAGCCTGACCCCCAACCCTACTTTCCCGCCCGTCGTTCTCGACGAAAACCTCCTTTACGGTGGTGCCTTTGAGCGTTTCGTCTCCAAGTACGTCCAAGCCTTGCTTGAGCACCATCCAGCATTCCCCCACGTCGACCGCTTTGCCTTCCTCATTCACAGCTTGGATACCCAGACGCTCGTTGGGCGGAATCTGGTCGGCCTCCTTGCGGACAGTTGGGGTTGGAGCGGTTGGAAGGAGGGCCGTGGCTCAGCTGCTCAGCCAGAGCGTCATCACCAGGTGGCCGAGGGAGCGTCTGAAAAGGTTGCAAAAGGGACAATGTTGTGTTTTCAAATAACCGCGATATTTCATCACTTGGGATGACTCGACTGCTTGATACAGCAGGGGTGAGGATTGCTTGCAACGGAAACAAAGCTGCAGGCGACAGCATTTTGCCCTGGGGACGGTACCTCCGTCCGTACTGTGTCTCGAGACTGACCTGGTCGAAGTTGTTTGCTGCTGAATCTGCAGACTAGTACTGGAGTCGAGACTCGAGGGTGGAAGTCTAAACAAGGGCATTCAAATGGTGCACTCTCCATTATGATATCCCACTGACACAGCATGACAGACCACGACTGTACCCACTGCTGCCAAGTAAAGCATCTGAGATACGTCTGCGCAAAGCACAGCCAAGCGAAGTTGACAGAAAAGACGAACATGTTCGGATAATACATTTTATCAAACACAAACAGAGAGAACGCGAGAGCGTGCGCTTGAATAGGATGAGCAAGCGGGAGAGAGTGCAAAAAAGACAGTGCGAAGAGGAAGGAGGACCGAGAGACACAGATCGGCTTAACAAGACAGAACCGGGGGACATGAAGACGCGGAAGGGGCACCATCGCTACGGGAATGGGAATGAGAAGGGGGATAAATCTACACGGAAAGCTGTAAAGCGATACGTAACGTAGCGAGGACCATAGCAGCAAGCCAGAGAGGGAGGGGGACGTAAAGAGTCTGCGGACCGAACCGAGAGAGAGCCCAAATGCGCAACCGAGAGAGAGAGTGAGAAGGAAAAGGACACGGAAGAGAGATAAAGACCGCAGTGCGCATCACTCGATGATCTCGAACCTGCCGCGCTTCCCCTCGGGCCCATCTTCGCCTGCGCCTCCCGGCCCGCCGTCCCAGCTGCGCTTGGTCGCGTTCGGGATGGGCGAGTTGCTCGTGGTGGATGACGGGGAGCCGTCCATGGCGCCCGAGGCGAGGATGCCGTGCAGCATGCTCATGTAGTGGTCGTCCGAGAAGCCCATCCCCGCGAGCGGGTTCACAGTCTCCTCATCGCCCGGGTTCGAGCCGCCCGCACCCGCGCCGCCGCCCTCGGCGGAGGGCAGCGAGAGCGCGCCATGCGTGAGCGCTTCGGAGAGGGCCTGGTCCGAGAGCGGTGGAAGGCCGAGCGCGCGCGGGATCTCCGAGAGCTGCTGCATCGTCTTGAGGTGGATCAGGTGTTTCTGAAACACGCACATGAGATGTCAATATCAGTAGGGCTCGGAGGGAGCGAACAGAACCATGCACCTCAAGCATGCCGAGCAGACCCTCCTTCGTGAACGGCTTCGGCAAAATGTCGTTCATGCCTGCATTCCGCCCACTCGTCAAGCCTGCGATCGGTGTTGGGCGTGCACCGGAGACACGCACCGTGCGAGAAGTAGTTGAGGATCTCGTTCGGGTTCGAGTTGGACGTCATAGAGATGATGGGGGTCATAGGATCGAACTGGCGGATCAAGCTCGTCGCGGACACGCCGTCCAAGTTGGGCATAACGATGTCCTAATCCCCACCGCGCATCCCTCCATCTCAGCACCCACCGCACCAGCATACGCAGCGAAGCCAACACACGCACCATGAGCACCAGGTCGTACTTCTCCAAGTTCATCTTGTTCACGGCGCTGACGCCGTCGACGGCGACGTCGATCGTGCACCCGAAGACTTGCAAGAACTTCGAGCTGAGCTTGCGGCACACCGCGTCGTCCTCGACGAGGAGCACGCGTGGGGGGACCGCCCAGCCGGGGACGAACGTGCTCCTGCGGACGCGGAGCGTCTGCTGGCCGGGCGAGGGCGGCTGGCCGGCGGGGGCGGGCACTGCGCTGGCGGGGATGGCGGAGGTGGACGCCGTTGACCCGGGCGCCAGCTCATCGGGCGCGTACGCATAGCTACTGCTGTTCGTCGCGCCGCTGTCGTCGTCCGTCCGCGGCCGGAGGTGGCCGACCGTGAACACGCGCAGTCCGTTCCCGTTCGGGACGTCTCCCCCGCCGAACCCGCCTACCGCAGCGCTCTGGTCGTGCGGCGGGTGCATGAAGAACGGCGCAGGCGGCGGCTTGGACTGCTGCTGCGCGCCGTTGGCGGGCGAGGGGGAGTCGCCCGCCGTGCCCGGGCGAGCGAGCGGGTCCGCACCCGCACTGCGGTCGACCGAGCTCACCGTCGTGCCGGTCGACGCAGGGCTCTCGCCCGTCGCGCGCTCTTTGCCCTTCGAGCCCGTCGGTGGGGCGGTGCCAGGGATGCTCGACGTCGAGGCGGCCGAGGTCGTCGCGCCCCCGCCGCCGAGCTGCCACGATGGGTCGAACAGCTGCTGCTGCTCCGGCGTCGGACCGAACCCGTCGATGCTCGCTGCCCGGCGCGAGATCTCGTTCATCTGCGCGAAGCTCGCGCGCGCGACCTCGGTGTAGGACGCGATGAGCTTCTGCGCTTGGTCGGAGGGGACGAACGGCGTCTCGCCCGTTTGCGCGGTGTCCTTGTCGTGCGATTTGGAGTCTGTCCACATGGGCCGGCCATGAACGATAAGCGCCAGGGAATGAGGAGATATCAGTGAAACGCGGATGGAAAGACTGACCGGCCTCGAGGTTGACCAGGTACTGGATCAAGCTCTGCATCAACTGGTCCTGCGCAACGAGGTTCTTCTGGAAGTTGAGCATCTCGCCGATGACGCCCTGGTAGTTGCGCTGGAGCCCTCCGATGTGCGTATACATCTCCTGCTGCATCCGCGCAAGCGAGTCGAGCTGCGACCGCAACCCTGCGACGTCGTGCCCCGACGCGGGCGGGCCGCCGTCCGCGGGGCCCGGCGTGCCTTGCGCCGTAGGCTTCTTGCCTGTTGGTGCTTTTCGCTGGAGATGAAATGTGGGGCGTGAGAGTTGGGTGGGAAGGCGGCACGGAGAAAGTGGGAAGGAAGACGCACTCGGATGTTCTCGAGCAGGTGTCGTTGGTTCGCCTTGAACTCGGGATGTTTGAACTCCCACGTCTGGTCGCCCCACGGCCGCTCCTCGCCCTCCTCGCGCTTGACCTGTCCCGGGACAAGGGAAGTCCCTCCCATCAGCACGCGCTCCAACTTTACACCTAGCATCCGCTAATCTGTGATCTTACCTTGTGGAAGTCGTACTTGTTCAGTTGCCGTACGAACGACGCAAAGTTCGAGTGCTTGAAGTGTCGAGGAAGAATGTGCCGCGTGAAATCGTTCATCTCCTAAATGATGGAGGGAGGTCAGCGCGCTGGCAATGGTACGAAAGTAAACCGGCGAAGACGTGCCTTGACCACGAACGAGTCCCCTGATGGTGTCCAGCCGACGATGTGCGCGTACGACGTGTCCTCCAGCATCCTAATCCCGCCGGCAATGTTGAGCACCACCTCATCCAGCGTCGCCCAACCATTCGCGACTCACATGTACAGCTTCTTCACAAAGTCGCTCGGCCCTCCAGTGGGCGGGCCTCCCCCACCCGCGCTCCCACCCGCGCCTTCCCGCCCCATGCCATCACCTTGCGGTGGCAGCTGCTGATGGGATGGCGGCTGAGGCGGCGGGGGAGCGTTGGGGTCATACCCGCCCAGTGCGCCGCCGGTGTACAGCTGCGCCGACTCGGCCTTGACCTTGCGGCGCTGGGCGGCGGCGGCCACCGCCGCTGCTTGTTGCTGCTGATGCTGCGCCTGCGCGTGTTGTTGCTGCTGCTGTTGTTGGACGGAGGGGTGGTGCGGGACGTGAGGGGGGAGCGCGGGATGCTGCCACGTTGTGCGGCCGGTTGCGGATTCTGGTAGAGGAAGCAGGGGCAAAGGGGGCGTCAGTTTCGAAACGCGTCGCCTTCGAAGTTTGTAGGTTTTGCGGCGCATAGTGAGCACAGGAACAGTGGCCTTGAACGCCCCGAAGCCCCCATGAATGCAAAGCCGCGAGGTGTCCTGTCCGATCTCCCCTGAACCCAGGCGTGGATGTACGTATCCTGGGGTGCTTTGCCCCTGCAACCTTCGGGCTCCCTTCAAAATCTGGCACTTGAAGCGTATGCTCACCTATGAAGAGGTTCCGCTGGGCGCTGTGGTCCCTGATCACCGCCCACCGCACCGTCAGCATCGCGAACCCTGTGTCTCCCGCGCTCGTCCCCTTCGCTCGACGGACGCACCACTGCGCCTGCCAGCCGGGCGGTAGAGGTGCGTGCTGGATATTCTGTGGATGATGTGGGTGCTGGGGCGGCGGTGGGCGCTGGTGGGCCTGCGCCTGTGCCGCATGGTAGGCGTGCGGTGTGGGCGGCAACGGCTGGGGCATGGCGGGGGTGGTGAGTGTGCGAAAGGCGCGTCGGGGAAGCGGCGCCCGGGTCGAGCGGCGTCTGAGTGGATGCCTGGCGCCGCGTGAGCTGGTCCTGGTGGCGGTGGTCGATACTGATAGCGAGGAGGAAGGGCGCAACGGCGAGGACGAGGGTGGGAACGGGGACGATCGGCGAGGAGGGGAGGAGTGGAGGGAGACAAGCGGGCGAAGGCGAAGGGGAATGCGGCAGGCGGCATGATCAGACCGCTGGGCGCGAGGCGCTCAGTATCGCTATAAGTTTGACAGCACCATTAGCAATCTGAGAGTCGCCTACAAAAGTTACTAGTAATGCTGCAAGTGTCTGAGATAATTGCAGCAGCGCGGCAAGCTGCACGCAGCATATCAAATTGCCTGGGCGTTTCGAACCCCCGTTCTCATTCCTACCACCTATTTTCCTTCATGTTCACGGTGAGAGAAACTCCTCCGAGTGCCCAAGAAGGCTGTCCACACTCAACCATACATGATTTAATCGCGAGAGCTTGACCGGCGACGGCGAAGTTAACATTGTCCATGTCTTGTCCTTCCTCGTCCTTCAGCTTGTCCTGCACGACAGTCGGCACAATCATGTGACACTATTTTTGTGGCAGCTGTCCTGCAGTGCTTTGGTGCATGCATGGCCAAAGCAAGTATAACTGACTCTTTCCAAGTATCAGGATCAACGGAGCCTCCAGCGTGCGCGAGCGCGCGAGGTCACTTGAAGACGGGGGATGGATGGGCGTTCTGTGGGCTCGCTGCTGAATGGAAAGGAAACGCCGAAATTAAACATAGTCACCACTCCAGCCTACAGTTTCGAGCGCATATCCCAGAGCTTCAAACGGAAGCGAGAGCATTGCTGCTTGTGAGGAAGAGGTGGCGGTTCGGTCTGTTTCCAGCTGTGTCGTGCGTCTTCCGAATGTGATTTGATTTCTTTCATATAATTGAAGTCAGCTTCAGTTTCCAATATGCTCACATAACAGTTATCAGTCTTTTTTGAAGTGTACCTTGTAAGCAGTACTTACACGAAATGCAACTTGCTTGCACTGGACTGCAACAGCTGGTCCGCTCCTCTTCTCTTCTGTGATTATGGGCTAGGGTGGCAACAGCGCGCAATACCTTAATGATTCCCCCCTTATTTCTTCACCTCACACACCGATAGAAGGTACTGTCCTCCATGAGACAGCTTGAAGGGCAATTGAGCTAGCTTCAGCCCAGCTTCCAACTTCCTGGTAGCCGTCCTACCACGCAACGTCCCAGGTCTTTGACCAATTTTCAGCTCTGATTGCCTAGTTTCCAATGAAGGATTGTGCCACCTTGGAGCAAGTTTCAGAAGATTGCTAAGGCCCAGCTATCATCCGCTGAAGTCTTCATCGCCAAAAACCGCCCGAGCGGAATTAATCCCCAGCAACGTTAGTCGCCGAGCAGGCTTCACAGCCACATCGAGGTATTTTCCGCACTCTCACATATCCTTTTTTTTAACATGCAGTACTCATCCAGAGTCCACATCCAAACGAATAGGCAAAAAGCGAAAATCAGCAAACCAAGCAACACCGTCTCTCCGCGGCCGTCGAGGAGCACGATAGATACCCTCCACCTCCACCTCCCCGCCCTCCGC
>JTLS01000603.1:0-16146 GCA_000826855.1 Basidioascus undulatus
TGTGGCGCCGCGCCGGTCAGAATGTGTTGCCAGCGAACGCTTGCTGGATGTGCATGGTGACAACCTCTCCTTACCTGGAAGCAATCCGAGATTTTGAGCGCCTGAGCCAAGAACTCCTTCCCCGCGACGATCGCCCCGATGCGATGGCCGGGGATCGCAAAGTCCTTCGAGCAGCTATGCAGCTGCACGACCGTCTCGCGCCAGTCCGAACCTTCCTCTCCCGTTGGCTTGGGCTCAGCAAGCAGGTCGTGCGGCCGCGACTGCCCCTTGGGGAGGAACGAGCAGTATGTCGAGTCGAGCACGAGCGCGATGTTGCGCTCGCGCGCCAGACGCACGAAATCGAGCACCGTTGCGGCAGGGTAGGACACGCCGCACGGATTGTTGGGCGTTACGAGGACGATGGCGCGCGTGCTGGAGTCGATGAGGGAGGCCGCGACCGAGGCGGAGGGGATGAAGTGGTCGTGGGCGGAGCAGGGGAGACTGGGGCGGGCAGAGGAAAGGAGGCAACCGTCAGGTACATTCGAAACACTAGGCACCAAGGGACAATATTACGGGATGTTGTTTATACGGAGCTGGGAGAGAGTCTGTGCGTGGTTGAAGTAGTAGGGCTGTAAGAGGGAGGTTCAGCGTTCGGCAGGCTCGTCAAAGGCTTTAGCAGTCTACGGACAGTCGGGAGGATGATGGATGAGCCCGGAGGACAGAGCGCCAGCATCGTCGTATAGAACGCGGCGTTACATCCTGAACCGCAGCACAAGTCAAGATCAAAGTCAGCCTGCAGTAGGTCGTCATGCAAGTCATCGCTCCCTCACCCGCAGTGACAGCAATCTCCTCCTCCGACACTCTCGCGGCGTACGCCTCGTTGAAGTCCTTCGCAAGAGCAGTTCTCAACGTCCGATCGCCAGCGATATCGCCATAGCCTGCAGATAAAGTCTGGTCAGTCGTCGCTGAACCGCATGTCTTTCACGAGTCGGCCATGACACGCACGCGTTGCCTCCTCCATCCGCGCCGCATCAGCCAGCGCCTCCAGAAATGGGGGCGGCGGCGGCGTGCCCGGCACGCCCTGCGAGAGGTTGAGCAGCGGCCCGAGCGCGCCGTCGTAGGACGCTGCCCAGGCTTGCGCGAGGGGGATGGGCGGTGCGGAGGTGCGCACGACCGAGTCGTTGAGTGTGAAGGATGGCCGCATCGAGGGCTCGAGTTCGAGTTCGAGTGTTCGAGTTCGAGTTCGGGTGTTCGAAGGAATGGGGTCAGTGAGCCCGTTTCAAGAGGTCAGTGAGGTGGGAATGGAAGAGTGAGCGCTGAGGGAGGGACTAGATGAGCGTAGTTGCGGGGCAAGCGAGGCTTGCTTGAGGAAGCGACGCATGCAGAACCCTGCGCTGGTGATAAGAGCCGAGGTTCGCTTGGTTGCGGCAACGTTGGTCCTGTCCAGTCATGTGGGCTTGTAAGGTGATCCGGGCGCGGTGAAGTTTCTCGGGAAGGTGAAGGGAGTGCCTTGCCGCGGACCCACTACAGAACAGAACCCACTACAGAACAGAACGAGACTTCATACTGCAGTCAAAGGTAAACGTATGACCGCATTGTATGCGGCCACGCAAATGCAACATTACAAGTAGTACAGGCGAAGTGAAGAGAGAACAGTCCGTAAAGTACCGACAAAGACGCTGCACCGGAAACCCAAGAGACAAAGAAACGCAACCCAACGCCCAAACCGACCCGTCGTCCACGCACACCATCACCGCACCAGCTCCTTCCTGACGTCGAGTCCTCGCTCCACACACATCAACGTACCCAAACCAACGGAACCACACGAGCCGCATCAACAGAGACCAGCGCGCTCAACACCCGGAGGCGGAGCAGCAGCGGTCCCAGGTCGAGCGGGCAAGATGGTGGACGTCGAGTGGGAGGCGTAGAGGGTAGAGGGCGAGAGGCGAAGACGGGAGAGAAGGGTAGGGATGGCACGGGGTCATGCGCAGATGGCGGGGAGGTCGGAGAGGAAGGCTGAGAGGTCGTAGTCGTCTTGGGAAGGGAATTCGGTGCTGGTGAATGCGCCGACGTCGAGCGGGCTGTTCAGAAGGGAGAGCGAGGCGGCGGGCGAGGCGGCGCCGAACGGGTCGTCGTCTTCCGCCGTTGTCGTTGACGCGGCGTAGGACAGGTGCGCGGGCGTAAAGAGATGCGCAGCCGGCGGGTCGAAGACGACGTCGTCTTGCGCGGGGGAGAGGGACGGAGATGCAAGGGAAGGAGAAGGGTCTTGGGGTGCGGCGGTGTTGAACAGCGCAGATAGGTCGGACGGCAAGACGAGCGCGGAGGCGGCGTCGTTGACGGCCGGCGAGTCGGACAGGCGAGCAGCCGCTGCAGGGCCCCGCTCCTCGTGAGAGGACGGGACGCCCTCGCTGCAGGAGGGCGAATGCTCGTGTCGCTTTCGTCGACGGTCGCGGACAGCGCCGGGGGCGTCATCGTGGATGGGGAAGGGACCTCGGAAGTGGTGGCTGTGCTGCTGTTCAGGCCGGAAGACGCTGTCTTCTTGAGCATCTCCATGAGCGCGCCGAGCCCGTCCTCGAGGCTCTTGACTCGTTCGCGGAGCTCCCGGTTCTCGCGCTCAAGGACTGCCACGCGCGGGGACTCGGCGGACGAAGTGGACGGAGATGTGGACGCGGTAGGCGTGCTGGAAAGCAGGGCGGTGTTTTCGGCCTCGAGGTGGGCCACGCGGGCTTCGAGCTCGGAGAGGTAAGCTTTCCTGTTGATGGCAAAGAGCTAGGTCAGTACTAGAATGCCCCAATGGAACCGCCAAAGAACGAGAAAGAGAACGCACTTCTTGTCGCGCGAGATCTGTGCCGCCTGGCGGTTGCGCTGCATCCTCGCGGCCTTGCGCTGCTCGGACGTGATGGGAGCGTCGCGCGGGGGCGGGGACAAGCGGTCGCTAGCGCCGCTATCGGAGGGGGTCGCGGGCGCCTTGCGCTTCTTGGAGAAAGAGGGAGCCGGAGAGGGAATGGAATAGGAGGACATGGTGGGTGCGGGCGAGGTCGACATGGAGAGGATGTTGGGATTGACGAATGCGGTAGTCATGGCGGGTCGTGAACGGAGTGAGAATTAAAGGATGGAAAGAAAAACGGTAAGGAAAGACGTGGAGATGAGGGGATGAGGGATGTAGACGTGGAAGGTGGCGGTAGGATGGCAACTAGAGCGGTCTCGCATGGATTCGACACACAGTGCCGGCGGCTGCACAGCACGCAACGTGGAAGTTTCGTGGAAGTTTCGCGAAACTTTCGCGAACACATTTTTTTTTGTGTTGTAATGTCAAAAATTCCATCTCGTCCGATGGTGAAGGTGCAGCATCCTGTGCACATGTTTTTACAGTATTCGTTCCCTATCCTAATTCGAAATTATCAAAGACACGTGGCGAAAAGTGCCTTTGATTCAAGGCAGTCCGAGCGCCACTCCCATGCCGTCAGTCTTCGTCTGACCAGTATGGAGATCCGTTGGTCATATCATGAGTAGCAAATACATACAAAATGAGTGTCCAAGGATAGGAAGTGAGGGGGCGCAGTGCCTCAATGAAGCCACTCGAGTCGCACAGCCGCTCGAAGACTCTCCGCACCCGAACAAGGCAGCGTTCTACGCGAGGACAAGGTTCCAGTTCCAGACTTCTCGTTGGTTCATGAGATCAATCGAGACAAAGAGAAAGTATGTGAGAGGATTCCCTTTGAAATGCGTTGAAGGGCCATTCTCGGCCTTCCGTCAGCACTGAGGGATGGGTAAGCTGTTAAGATAGCCTAATGATTTTGGAGTGGGCAAGGGAGAGATGGCGGTCGACTTTGGCAAGCCTTCTGTGGAAGGGGCAACACAGCTGCTTCAGGCAAGGACAAATTTGGGGGTACAGATGCACTGAGCTTATAAATCCAGAGAATTCTGAATGCATAAATTTGAGATTGACATCCCCCTGTGCAAGCTGCTTGACAGGCCACGGAATGGCCGCTTGCAGCGTGCACGATCAAGTTGCGGTGACTCCCTGCAGCGTCGCCGCATGCATTTCATCAATAAACGTCCACCAACTCGCACTTCAATTCTTGTCCCCATCTCTTTTCGCATATATATTACCCATCCCTCTCACCTTCTCCCCATCCCTCCATATTCCCGCCGCCATCTCCTCCACTTGCCTTGTGCCTCAATCTGAAAGGCCTCTACACCCAACCATCACCTTCTCCACCCCCCAACCTCCCACCTCTCCTCCCCAGCGCAACATGCCCTCCTGTCCGGGGGTAGACTACCCACAGCCAAGAGGCAGCGGCCCTCCTTCTCGCCTGGACCCATCAGTTAGCGGCAGAGGTCCACATGTGGGCCCAGGGAGCAGCTGAGGGGGTTGTGATACGTGAGGGAGTACGGGAGTGGGGAGTGCGGGGGGGTGCTGGAAGAGGCCTTGGCGGCATCAGAGATGGGAATGGGAGCATTTGGAAGTAGATGAGGGATGTCGAGGTGGGGAGCATAACAGGGTGGACGATGTGAAGTACCGATCCACTGCGGTCGTCAACAGGGCATGGCTGGCCATAGATATTATGCTGGTGGTAGGAGTGTTGGAAGTTTATTTTCACTAGTAATATATTAGGATCTCAGGTACCTGTCTGTATACGTATGTTTGAGTGAAGCCTGCCGCAAGCGCCGCCGGAGATATGAGCCCGCTGTAGGCGCGGTCGCAGGCAAAGGGGGGCTGCGGGGGGTGCCCCCGCCCGTCATTGCGCTCTGACAATTGTAGAATGTGTCGAAGTACACAACCCACCGAGAGCTATTATGTTATGCCGGTGTTTTGAACTTGCAGGCTAGAAAGCTTGCCGGAGGCAACAGCCCACTGCAAGCGCTGCCGGAGCCGCCGGAGGCTGGGGGGTTGCGGGGAGACCCTCCGCTTTGATCTCCTTCAACATTTGAATAATAACTAAGCTATATAAATTATATTCCTTGAGCTCCCCGTACCTGTGTCTTCACCCCCCTCACACCTTGAGTTATGCAGGTTCAAGGTCAGTAGCGGCGGCCCTGGAAGCTTCATGCAGACCGGGTGTCTGCTGACGCCTGTCTCGCAGGTGCCTGACAGTGCATAATATTGCGGCTGCGCTTTGGGATTGCTGGTCTCTGAGGATTCGCGGAGGCGGTCAGCACGGGAGCATTGGGAGTGGAGATGGCTATCTCGCACACTGTTCTTGTTGTTGTTGCAGGCTGCATTGGCTTATATCGAGCTTATCTCCCCCCGAGGAGGTGCTCTGGCGGAAGGGGATGGGCCCCAACAGCCCCTGCTGAAGGGGAAGGGGAGATGGCAAGCATTGAACCCGCGCTGCCAGCCTCGCCAGCTTGTCCTGTATTTCTTGATCTCCTCCTCGCCCTCAACCTCCCATCATTCCACCGCGTCCTCGTTCCCAAGCATTTCATCCATGCAGACCCCAGATAGGTATTTTGTACTTTTTATGTGTAGGATGAAGTTCTCCGCTCTTATTTCGCAACGGTTGGTGTGTAGCGCTTTCATAGCAGCATCTCAAGAAACTAACAGAAAATATCGCTGCTATCGGAATGATCTCCTTGCTGGCACAAGCTCATGTCGCTGCAGCCACAGCCAGGCTCAGAGCAGCATCTTGCGATCGTCTTAAGCTGCGATGATAAAGACGTTACGAATCTATTCAAAACCCAGATCCAATTTACATACAGATACATAGAATATTGTGAATGTAGCTCATGATACCTAGGCCGTTGTCGGGCCACAGAACCTGCGAAGTTTGTCTGCCTGATCGTTCTGGGCAGCGGACATTTGCAATCCTCCAGTGTACCGTGCTTTCTTTGAGTTGAATATCAATTGGATCTGTCGAAATAATGCTGCCAATGACAACAGATAATTTCTGTGAGCGAGGTAGCCACACAAAGAGCGTTGCTGTATTGCCGGCTGCCAATGGGGCCGCAGGCAGCCTCGAGGTCGGACTTCTCTTTCTTCACCCGCATGGCCCACATGAACTTCTTGGTCCTGTTCGTCGAAACTCTTGATCGTCCACATTTTGATATTCCGACCCCGCAAAGGTACCTTCCGCTACAGCCAGGCACAGCGAGCACAACCGCAACGTGGACGTGCCTGGCGTGCCGCAGGACACCTTGGCTTTCTTGGCCTGCCCTCTCGCCTGCCTGGCCGAGCATACAATCATTTCCGTGGAGTCGCCGGACAAGATATGAGAGACGCATTCTAAATTAAAGCATTCTCCGCTGGTAGCTTAGGCTCGAGAACGTGCACAGAACGTGCAGAGGTCAGTGGAAGCACCCATAAAGGTCGAGCGATGGACAGCTGCAGGGCTTTTTCACTCGTCTCTCACGGTGACGGCCGCTTGAATCCCTTATCTCTCTAACCACCGCCCAAGAGCGGACTAGTAGTGAAGATGGCTCGCTTCGTAAGTTCCAAACTGGAGAATCCTGGGATAGTGAGCGGTCTGAGACTGCTGAGACGACCGTGTGGCCATGACTGCATGCAGGCACAGTACGACTACCTCTTTGCGTTCTCGCTCATCTTCGCGTTCTTGGACGCGTACGGTACATCCGCTATTTGATTGAAATTGCTTCGAGGACTTCCTTCTGACTCCATGACCCACAGGTATCGGTGCCAACGGTGCGCTTCCGTGCTGAAGGACCCAGCCGACAGTGACAATGACACTGACTGTCCTTCACAGATGTCGCCAACTCCTTCGCTACTTCCGTCTCTTCGCGCTCCTTGACTTTCCGTCAAGCCATGCTGGCGGCCGCGGTGTGCGAGTTCCTCGGTGCAGTCCTCGTCGGTGCTCGTGTCGCTTGTGAGCATCTCGTTCCACATTCTGAAAGCCCAGAGTGCATCTTATGTCATCTCCATTCCGCAGCCACGATCAAGAACGGTATCATCTCCCTCAGCGTCTTCCACAACGACCCCGAGGTTCTCCTGCTCGCCTTCACCTGCGCCATCGTCGGCTCTGCCACCTGGCTCACCTTCGCCACCCGCCACGCCATGCCAGTCTCGACGACGCACACCACCGTCGGCTCTGTTATCGGTATCGGCATTGCCGCCGGTGGCCCCTCGGCCGTTAAGTGGGGCTGGGATGGTGTTGGTCAGATCTTCGCTTCGGTACGTCCACGCTCGCGTTCTGCCAGTCCGCTTGTTTCACGAAGCAGAGTCTGACTGCGGTTGTTGACATTTTCACAGTGGGGTATTGCGCCGTGTATTGCTGGTGGCTTCGCCTCCATCGTGTACCTCATCACCAAATACGTGGTCCTGCGCTCCAAGAACCCGGTCAAGATGGGTCTTATCACCGCGCCCGTCTACTTCTTCATCGTCTCTGTAGGTCAATTTTTTTTTGTTTTTTTTTTTTGCCTCAATGGGGTGCCACACCAATCTGACGCCTTCTGCTTCCAACAGGCTATTCTTACCATGTCGATCCTGTGGAAGGGCTCGCCATCGCTCAACCTCGACGAGCTGCCCACGAGCACGCTGGTCGCTGCCATCATCGGCACTGGCGCTGTCATCGCCGCACTCTCCATCCTTTTCTGGTGAGGCGCCGCCGTCTGTTGTCTCGTGTGAACATTGCAGACTAACAGCTCGCACCAACTTCCCAGGCTTCCCTATGTCTACTGCCACGTGGTTCGGGGCGACTACACTGTCAAGTGGTACCACTTCTTCCTCGGCCCGCTGCTCTGGCGCCGCACTCCCCCTGCCGACGCGTCCGCGTTCACCGCCGACCGCGCTGTCCCGGACTACTAGTACGTCCATCTTTGTCTAGGGTGATTCTTTCGTTGAAGTAGAGTTGCTCACCCCCGATCCCTGCAGCGCCGGCCACCGCGAGGAGGACCACGTCCCGGCCACCGTCGCCTCCGACGACATTGAGGCTCGTGCCAACGACAAGACCCCCGGCGAGACCGACGAGCTTTCCCAGAAGGGCTCTTCCGAGTCTCCCGCGACCAAGGTTCCCCACCCGTCCAAGCTCGCTGCGGAGGTTGAGAACAACGACCTCGCTGGCCGCCCGCCTCCTCCTAACTAGTATGTCGCATTGGTTTTTCTGACATTCCGGCTTGCCTCTGACTTTGCTCGCTGCAGCCGCACGTTTGACGGCTCGTGGATGGAGCCCTGGAACATGTACACTGTCCTGCGCTACAACGCCCTCCCCTGGGCCTGGTACTGCCTCTCGGCCGGCCTCCGCACCGACATTCACAAGATGCAGATGTCCGGCACGGACAAGGAGCAGGAGCGCATCAAGGCCATCCACTCTCGCGCGGCTCAGTACGACAACGTGGGTAGTCTTCTATTCTCTTCTGTGTCACAGTAGCTGACAGACCCGTTCTGGGAGCACTGCAGAAAGTGGAGCACCTCTTCTCGTTCATGCAGGTCATGACTGCTTGCACGGCGTCTTTCGCGCACGGCGCCAACGTAAGCTCCTTTCCACTGGCTGGCACGAGGATCGGCAGCTGATCAGCAGCTGACCGGCTCCTGAATTTCTATAGGACGTCTCCAACGCCATCGGCCCTCTTTCCGTAGTTTACGGCGTGTGGTCTACGTCCGAGTTCCCGAGCTCCAAAGCGTCTGTCCCCATCTGGATTCTCGTCTTCGGTGGTGCGGCCATCGGTGCGTCCTCATTCCACAACCTTCCGCCTACTATCTGATATTTCCCCTAACTTGGCTGTCTTTACCTTCACAGTTATCGGGCTGGGTACTTACGGTTGGCGCCTGATGTCCGTGCTCGGCAACCGCCTCACTCTCCACTCCCCGTCCCGTGGCTTCTCCATGGAGCTTGGCGCGTCCATCACCGTCGTCCTCGCTTCCCAGCTCTCGATCCCGGTCTCGTCCACCCAGTCCATCACTGGTGCGACTGTCGCCGTCGCGCTTTGCAACGGTGACTGGCGCGCCATGAACTGGAAGATGCTCTGCTGGATCTTCTTCTCGTGCGTCGATTATCCCTATCTTCCTTTGTGCCTTGACTTGCTCGGCTGACCCTCATTCCCCCAACACAGCTGGTGCCTCACTCTCCCCATTGCGGGCACGATCTCGGGCTGCTTGCTCGGCATCATCCTCAACGCACCCCGCTGGTCTTGAGCTTTAGCTGGACGCGGATGAAACTTTTAGAGGCCTTGCGGCCCTTCCCTCGCTCTCTCAAAACAGGCTTGGACCACTCTATTCTAGTGCAGTCAAATTATATGCAGCTCGCTCGATGCGTTCACTTTAGGAGA
This sequence comes from Basidioascus undulatus, assembly GCA_000826855.1. NCBI lineage: Eukaryota > Fungi > Basidiomycota > Geminibasidiomycetes > Geminibasidiales > Geminibasidiaceae > Basidioascus > Basidioascus undulatus. The sequence goes on from JTLS01000603.1 coordinate 9,202, forward strand.
CACCTGTATATCGTGTGTCCTTCAGGAAAAAGGGTCAGCTTGTTCCCGCATCCAAGGACTTCCGAAACTGCAAGACAGATATTATTTACAGTGGTGACATTTGTATTGGGTTCAGGATTTCCGACAGCATCATACTGTCAGCTGAGACAAGCAGGATGCGCTTCACAGAGGCTGCGATGTTCTCTGGACCAAGGAAAGAAGAGTGCTCACCTTGGGGGTTGATGAAGGGAATGTAAATGTCATAACACAAGCAACGAACTCACGGCGATGTGGGTTTGAAAATCTCTCATCAGCGGCTTGAAAATCTCACTTAGGACACTCCAGACTTACTGCTCGTCACCACAAGGAACAAAATGAGAAGCATGAGGCTTCCGCCAGCTTTGCTGATTACTCCTGCAGTGGCAGCGGGACCGGGTAGCCCAGCAGACACGTCGCTCGCCGAGAGTACCTTCATTTCCGGGTCGCCTTGCAATGCCACAGCGGAAAGGCGCAGGCAAGTAGCGAAAGCCAGGGGGATCAGCGTCCACCTGAGCGGTCGTAGACGGAAGTCAACACAGACGTTTGTCCTGTTTAGACGAAGGAGATACTTACGCAAGACCACCCAGCAGCAAGTGCTTTCACGGTGGTAGAAGGCTTAGACGCAACCGCGCGTTGCCAGTAACTCTGATCTTGAAAGACACTGCGAAAGAGCCCACTCAGCGGCGAATGTCGCCTACGAACAATGAGATTGCGTACGTCGGAAAGTTGCCGACTGCGTAACACAGAAGGATAATTGAGTATTGAAGGCTATCAGCACTGAACTAGGAGATAAAACGCACTGATCTTCATGACACCGAAAATGAGGCCGTTCTTCGAGCGCATCGTCACGTAGCTTCCTTCCGCGTTCCCATCGACAGGCATCGTTGCAGCCGCCGTTTGCAACAGCTCCCACGTTCGTGCGGGCTCCCAATCTTGTCCGAGGTGGTGTATCTATAAAAATGTGACCGTAAGCTTCCAGCATACCCATTAGCGCTCCAAGGAAGGAAGCCTACGCGACGAAAAGGAAGGTGAAATAACGCTGTAAAGGACGAGCGAGTGCGTGTAATCGCACAAAAGGGCAACGTGAATACCCCCCATCAAAACATAGATTGCGGTTCCAATCGCTGCCTTCAAGGATACTCAGTCAGTTTAAACCCCCTCGATCGGGTTGTCGATGCGAGGCAACAAGACGGACGTGTCAAGACGCAAGCTGCCAAGGTGTGCATGCCTGTGAGGTCGTGCACCGTCGCTAAGCCACCTCTGCAAACAAAGTCTAGGTCAGCTCTGAGACGCTCCCTCTTCAACACGTCGAACGTACGGGATAAGCATGGCTGCGCAAAGAGCCCGTCAGTGCTGGTACCATGGTTCTGAACGCGATGCTCCCTACACGAGATTATGCAGTTCGTTGCAAGACCGAAGAAAAGAAAAATGAGGTGTCCAGCGCGACTTCAGCGGACCCTATGATCTCGATGAAACTGCATCGTAGCAAACCACCAGATCTTCGTTAGACATTGCAGGGGGGTGACAGGCCTGTATCCGCCGACACTGGCCTACGTGTGGGCATAGGGAGAGTTCTTCTCCAGCTTCGACGCAATCATCTATGGAAAGGGCGGCTGGTAAGACAAGTGTAAGAGTAAGCCAGAAAGGAAGCTCGTGGCTCACGGCGAACAGCAGGACTGAAAGACACAGAGTACGCGATCAGCACCGGTCTTTACTCTGCAACGCTCGTGCTCACCTTGAATAGTAGCTCCAGCGTCATAGAAGTACCTCCCGCTAATACCGAACTGGCATGCCTTGGAGGACGATGTGAGAAGCGTTGCTGCCCAGGTCCAGGCCGACACAATGCCGTCTCGCGATGAGATCCGGGTTAACCGACCTTGAGGCCTTCAAAAGGGGTCAAGTAATAGCTCATGCGAGAGCTTCCGCCTATGATATGATATTTGACAGACCGAGCTGAAGTCCTCTGAAGATTGATGAGCCCCCGCGTACCGCTGCTGAGGCTTGGTGATTGTAGTCATGACCACGGTGAGCGTGAGGCCAACGCCTAGCACCACTCCGTACCCTGCACCATAGGGCAGGATGGTATATGCGTCAGACATGGGTGGGGGTGTGTGGGGCGCTGTAAAGTTTGTAATGTGGTTTGTAGCAAGTCGTAGAGTGTACGGGAAGAGGAGAGGACGTTCCTGGATCTTGGAGCCAGTGTGCCTTACACGACGAGCGTGCAATCGCACTCGATTCCAAACCTCCAATGACAATCCACGTCTCCTGCTGCCAAGCGCAATTCTGAAATCCAAGAAGGCAAGCGGTCGGGAGGCAAGTAAAGCCGCTGGAGCGTATGTCCGTAGATAAGGTGAAGCGACGGTAAGCCAATGGCAGTCGCGCGCAGTGGGTGAGACACTGTCACCTTCCAAGCTCCCACTCTGCCTTTGTGCGCTCCGATAATTCCAGGACTCATCATTAATGGATTTACCATCAGTATGCCAGACCTAGCCGGGCTCGGCTTCCCTTCCACATGCGACCGAAGGCGGTGCTATTTGTTCTTTTTGATGTCCCATGTGCGATCAGGTTCTGATCAATCCGCTGTTTGGAAAGCAAAGGAAAATACACTATTCGTCTGCACTTACAGCCTGGGGCACAGAACATGAGGACGTGCTGTCTCATAGCAACAGCTCAGACTGCGCTCTTCAGTTCTCCCATTCGACGACTCGCCGGACGACAATGGGGAGAGCGCCTTTGCTGCCGATATCCAGGTTGAGCTCTATTTGACAATGTATGAGATTGGAAGGTGACGACAGTGAGCATTCAAATTTGAGCCTGCGGCAGAAGTCCATGGCTCCATCGAGGATGAGCCAGGTCTAACAGACCTCCCAGCCTCTCGCGACTCACGTTCTGGACATTTAGCTTTCCATCCATGCTCTATCTTCCCAGCCGTGGTCAGTCACCCATACGTGCATGGCGCAACGCATAGACGTGCAAAGAAGCATGCAAAGAATCAAAAGGTATCATGCAAATGTCGCAGTCCCAAAGGCAGCCCATCCACCAACAGTCCTCCACCCATCTCCCCCCCGCCCCACTGACACCCACTCTAATAAAGCAGATCCGCGTCCCCGTTCGTCCTGCTCGCCGTCGCAGGTGCCGGGGCAGGGGCGTCGGCGGTGTACCCGCCCGCGAAGACTTCTCCGAGCTGGGCATAGACGTTGTCGCCCGCCCCCGCGCTGTCCTGCAGCAGCTGCAGCTGCTGTGGCGCGTCTTGCGGCTGGGTGAGATCGGGCACCGGCTGCGGCTGCTGCGAGGGCGGTAGCGCGACGGCCGCGGGGACGGGCTGCGTAGGGAGAGGCGGCGGCGCCGAGGAGCGCGAGACGGCGAAAGCGACTGCGCGGCGCGTGGAGGGGTCGAGTGCGGGCGAGTCGGGAAGGAAGCGGGGCTTGGTGCCGCGGACTGACCAGTTAAAGTGCGTTAGTCCAAGGGTGGCAGACGTGCGCTGCCGATGGGTCAGGATGGACGCACTGAAAGTCGACGGCTGCTTGTGGTATATAGACGAGAGGGTACCGGCTGTTGCGCCATACGCAGCACCACCGTGTCAGCCAAGCCCTCGCCACACGCTGCGACACCGCGCCACGCACTGTTGAGCAAGAGCGAGTCCAGCAGAGAGCGGTCCATCCTGTCCGTCTCGGTCGATATTGGCGGCTTCTCGGCGAGGACGATGTCGCGCGCGGCGCCGGGGTCGGTCGAGAGCAGGCGCCAGTAGATGAACCCGCGGTCGCGCAGGTCCGGGTTGTCGACTTCCTCCGTCGCCCACTTGAGCACCTTGGGCACGAGCTCCTGCCCCGCCGACGGGCGCTTGATGAACAGCTTGACCGTTGCCGTCAGGAGCGCGAGTTGGACCTGTGCGTCGGTCACAAAGGCAGAAGCTTTCGGGTGAGTGCTTGTTTCTGAGACACAAGGCAGGAAGCGAAAACGGCGCACCTCGACCGGCTCCTCCAAGAACGAGAACAAGAAGTCCTCGAGGAGCTCGTCCGAGTTCTCGATGCGATCCGCGTACTGGCCGATGATCCAGATCATGGCCGCCTTCGCCTCGGGCTCGTCCAGACTGTCGAGGTTCTCGCAGAGCGTGCCGATGATGGACTCGTACGTGTTCGGGTACCGCCGGAAGATGTCCTTGATAACGACGATCGCCTCCTGCACGACGTAGTTGACCTTGGTCTGGATGAGCGTGAGCAGTGCCGCGATGCACTTGTCCGCCGCGGAGGCGATCTTGATCGCCAGACGCCCGATCGAGCGTACGGCCTTGCGGACAAAGTCGACGTCCACCTCCGAGGCGTATCTGAAGTCAAAGTCTCACGCCGTCAGCTTGGAGGCTGCGAGGGAAGGGAGGGAGGAGCGAGAAAACGGACTCGGTCAGCTCGGCCAGGACCTGCTCGACGTTGTCCTCCTTCGCGAGGCGGTACATGATCTCGAGCTTGGCGAGCTTGACGTAGATCAGGTCGCTGTACTTGATAAAGAAGATCTTGACCTCGTTCTGGAGGACGATGGGCCGTCGCTGGATGATGAGCAGGATGTTGCGGAGCGCGACGTATTGGACCTCGGGGCCGGAGGAGAGGAGGGTGACTGCTCGAAGCAGCGCTGTCAGATCAAACGCCTAGGTCTAGACCAAACGGTGGTGGTTCTTCTGGACACACCGAGAGGAGGGGAGAGCTTGCGGCAAAAGCCATCGATCACGTCCTGATCAGATATGTAGTTCATGAGGTAGAGCATGATCTTGCACGTCGTGAGCACGACGGCCGAGTTGGCGTGCTGTAGCCGGATCGCTATCCGGTCCGCGAGGATCTCGGCGTCTGTCGATTCTTGCGGGACGAAGTGAAGCAGCGAGTCGAGGATGTAGATTTGGCCCCATCTGAGAGAATTGACCGGAGTTGGCGAAGCGGAGAAGATGGAACAAAGGGAGGAGCACGCACTCTGAGCACTCGCTCACGGCGCTGACAAGCTTGCTCGCGATCGTGAGGTTGAGCTTGAGAGAGATGTTGTCGCTGCGCTCGGCGATCTCGGTGAGGGCCGCGACGGCGTTGGCGACGACGCTGGCGTTGGCGTCGGCGAGGAGGTCGCGGAGCATGCCGATGAAGCCCTCGCGGTCGACGACGCGCCGGTCGTGCATCCACAGCTTGGCGACGCAGATCGCGGCCGTCTTGCGCACATACGGGTCCTGGTCGCGCAGGCTGTGCCGCAGCGGGTCGAGGATCGAGGAGGTAATGATGGGGAGGGGGATGTATGACATCGTGCGGATCGCCAGCGCACGCAGGAGCGGATTCCGGTCGGCGCAGTCCTGCGGGGGAGGGATGGAGAGGGGATGAGGGTGCGTGTGGGAGGGCAGCGGGAGGATAGGCTGGGACGCACGGAAAGGAAGGAGGGGATGGCGTGTTGGATGAGGTCAGAGCGGGCACGGCCGTAGTTGATGAGGTAGAGATAGACCACTGGCTCCATTTCCCCGTAAGTGGCATCCTCAGCTACCACTCAAAAGAAAGACGCACTCTTCTTGATCTCAATATCAGGAATGCCCATGCACTGCAGCACGTCCGGGAACAGCGGCGACACTGCGCTCTCCCGCACGCATATCAGCCTTACCTCTCCCTTCCTCCAGCCCCACCCCTGATATGTAGAGCCAACGCACTGTCAGACCCCATAGTCATGTTAGCCACGATCTTCTTGAGGACGGTCTTGCGGCGGGCGAAGCCCTTGTCCTTCCGGTCGGCCTGCTGGAGCTCGGCCCGGAGCCTGCACGCTCATCTCCCCCGTGTCAGCGCGCGAGTCCGGCGCTGGGCGCGGGGAGGGACAAAACCGCACTCTTGGATCTTTCCGCGCTGGAAGAAGCGCGCATCTTGGCCTGCGGTGGACATGGCCGTGCAGGGAGCGAGCGGGCGTGTGGGCGGGCGGTCAAGGGAAGGCGGGAGGAAGGGGCTCGACGATGCGCTCTCCCGGTCGAGCTACGGCCGATCGATGGAATGCGGCTTCCCGAGAGAGTCCTGAAAGAATTTGGACTGAAAAGGGGGACTGATACTCTGTGGAAAGGGTAAGATGCGAGGAGGAGGTGATGAGGCCAGGGCAGGTCAACGTCCAAGGGTAACGATGGCCAGCTTCAACACGAGCCTCATGCGCGCCTTAGCCCCGCCGGCCGGTTCAGTCTCAACGCCCCGCTGTGAAGCACTTTCAAGTCCATTCAGCAGGTTTCCAGAGCTCTGATAAATCTTGAACTACAAAATAAATCCAAATTTAAGTGCATCATGCGCCTCCGTAAACAATCGGTCAGAACGCACCGAATATGCAGCTGAGATCGACGTCGAGAGTGTGACGTTGACGTGCACGGACTCGCTGCGCTCCCGGCACTTTCGTGTCCTTCCCGGTCCACCATCTCCCCAGGCGGCCCTCTGCCTGATTCCCTCTCGCTGTGCCATAGGATTCCCATCGAAATAAGCCTAAAGGTGCGTTGTTTCCCATTTATTGTTTGCTTTCGGGTAGACTCGGTCTTAGCGCCGGGAGGCTTGTGTGCGTGCGTGGCAGCAGACGCTCATCTCACGACCCTTCTCCCGCCCGTACGACCTTCCACGACCGTTCTCTTCTTTTGGCCTTGATCCTGGACAGGTACGCTCTGCACTCCCCCATTACTCCCATCAGTTTCCAGTTGACCTCCCTCTCCCCTTCCTCAGCCATGTCCGACCAGCCGCCGGTCGCCGCGGCGGCCTCCCTCTTCGGCGAGGCGCCTTCCAACGACTTCTTTGCCTCCACGGACGCGCAGCCCTCCGAGCCCGCTCCCGAACCTACGTTCGCTCCTGCATCGCAGTCAGAGCAGCAGAAGGAGGCCGCTGAGGAGGCGCCCAAGGAAGAGGCCAAGGAGCAGCCTCAGGCCGAGGAGGCCGCCGACCTCTTTGGTGGGAC
>JTLS01000604.1:0-16147 GCA_000826855.1 Basidioascus undulatus
GTCCGCGGCGGCCTTGGCGGCGGCCGCGTGGGCGGTGCGGAGCTCGTCCTCGGTCATGGTGAACACCCGGACGCGCTTGACAAGCTGGCGGAGGTCGGCGAGGGAGATGCGCTGGGCGGAGTCGAGCGTGAAGATGCGCTTGAGGATCTCGTTCGTCTCGGCGGAGATAGGGAGGATGGTGCGGAGGAAGTCCGAGTCGTGCGCGTAAGCGCAGAACGTCTCGTCCGTCGCGCACGCCTGCTTCCACGGGTTGCGCCCGCATGTGAGGTTGACGAGAATGACGCCGAGGGACCAGACGTCGTTCCGGAGGGTGGAGTAGGAGGAAAGGCGGTCGAAGACGCCGCCTTGGCACTCTGTGGACAGGCAGACAAGGGGTCAGTGACAACGGTTGGAGACCCACTGCGCCCTGCGCCCGATCAGAACCCCAAGAAGAGCAGAGACTCACCAGGCGACATGTAGAAGGTGCTCCCGCAACCAAAGTCGGCGCTCGCACGCTCGTGCGTCGCAAGACCAAAGTCCGCGAGGAGGACGTTCGCGCCGCCGTCGGTGCAGAGGATGTTCTCGGGCTTGAGGTCGCGGTGGTAGATGCCGAGCTCGTGGCAGTACGCGACGGCGTCGATGATTTGGAGAAAAACGTGGCGGATGAGCTCGTCGTCGCCGAGGTAGCGCTGGCGCTCGGTGATCATCGCGAAGAGGTCGCCGTCCTCGGCGTACTCGAGCACGACGTACACGGTCGTGTCCGTCTCGATGACGTTGTGCATCGTGACGACGCCCGGGTGGGCGCCGGCGAGGCCGTGGAGGGTGATCTCGCGGAGCTGGAAGTTGCGCTGGCGGGTGTCGAGCCCAGTCTTCGTGAGGCACTTGACGGCGTAGTACTGCGGCGCGTGCGGCGGCGCGTAGACGTGTCGGGCGAGGAGGACGGTGCCGTACGCACCGTAGCCGAGGACGGAGACGAACTCGAGCCGGCCATCCTCGATCGTGGTGCCGATGAGAGCTGCGGCAGACGCGGCGTGCACGGGCGGGGGCGCGGTCGACATGGAAGGGGAGGCGCTCGCAGGCGGGCGTCGGCTGGTCGATCGTGAGGACGGGACTGTCGGCGGGTGTGTGGGAGAATTGGGAGGACTCGAGGAAGGGTAGTGTGTGCAGGGAGGGGTAGATGTGGTTGGAGGAGCAGGAGTGTCTGGAAGGGTGCGGTGCGGGCAGGTGATAAGTACGACGTCGCCCACTGACCGGAAGCAGGTCAACCGAGGGATTTGAACTGAACAGACCTTCACGGCGCAGACCTAGTGGCCGGGAAGAGTGCAGAAATAGCAAAGCGAGGCGGGTCTCGTTCGAGTCTTCGAAAGCGCCAGGTCGGAGTCGTAAACGGCAGGGCGGTCTCAGACTGTGCCGGGTGCGGAATGGGAAAGCCTGGCTGGGTGCGGATGGGTGTGCGCGGCCCTGATGGAACTTGGCACTCGACTGATGGGTAGAAGTGGAAATAATACAGACAAATGCGGCGGGGGGAGGGGGCGGGCGCGGGCACGAGGAGGAGGATGAGGGCGTTGATGGCGGTGGGACGAGAGCGGTTGAGAGTCGCCGAGAGCGGACGGGCGGCTGCTTGGAGTCAGGCGCAGGCAGGTCGATCCTTGCCTTTCGCGGGGCCGAGTCGGAATCCAAGCACGCGGTGCGGAGCGAATGCGAACGGCCTCGACGCCTCCGAACTCTCTTTCCCCACACAAACTCATGGCCAAGCGCGCCGCCCAACTTCAAAAGCAAAAGCTTATTATGCACTCTATGCCGTTTACATTCTTTTTCAGCATTAACAAACAGTGCGATGGTACAGTGCTCTTGAATCGCTTCCCACCAGCAGCCTGAGCCAGCCCGCCACAGCGTTAAAAAGTGTACAACTTATCCCCCGCTCAATCACTTGCTGACTGTCGTTAGCTTTCAACCCTCTGCAGCGCCTGCTGATGCTCCTCCCAGCGTGCAATTAACCACACGCGCTTGATTCAGCTGGGCCGGTAGAAGTTGATTTCCCAGCAGCTCATGATCAGCAGAAGCCCATCCAGGCCCACGTTTGCATCCTCCCAAGCTGCAGTTCTGCATGAAGCGTTTCAGCCACCACGCAATCGGCAACGCAGCGTGATAACAAACAGAAGACACGTCTGATACCCGATCATGAACAGCCTGCCCGCATCCGTCAAAGCTGTCGACGACGACGGCCCTGTCCGAGATGCATCCAAGACGCGTCCTGCACTCCTCCCACGCGCTTGCTTTTCTGTACCTCTTTCCTTCCACTCCAAAGAATACATCCTCACCTTATCACTTGCCCCTTTCGTTCCCTTCCCCCCTCCGTAATAGACGATAACGACGGAAGGAGTGTCACCGACCCTTTTTGACCCTTCGCTGCTCGCTATCGCGCAACCCATCCGGCGCCCACCGCAGCTCGCGGCCTCATCCTTTCCTCACTTTCACCGCTATCAGCATCGTCCGTTCGCTCACCTCCAGGCTCCTTATCGTGAAACGCATGCTTCCTACATCAAATCGGCCGTGCTCTTCTCGCTCCAAATCTAGCATCATTGGAAGCGACGAACGGGAACGGAGATAGAAGGATGGGCGTGCCCTGTCCACGCTGTCCCGCGCTGTCGATCTTCCCCCCAACCCTTCACGCTGATGGGAAGTAGCAGGGGGAGGAACGCACGAAGACCCGTCTCGATTAATTCAGAACATTCCGTGAATATTGCGCAAGTCTCCACCAATAACCTCAGGTCCTCAACAGTACCGCTGATCTACGCATGCAACGCTGCACAAACAACTCCCCGGCCCGTCAACAAGTGTTCTTCGTTCGTCCCTCTCCCAGCGTTTCACAACCACTTCCGTGACCCCCACCTCCTTCCCAAACGGCTCTGTAACAAACATCCCTCCATGTTCTTCCCATAAATCGCTGACTCACAAAGCCACTCGAAATGAATTTAGTGATCAGTAGGTCGACAAATTTATATTGCGATCTGTTTGAACCGAGAGTGGACCAACCTCGTATCGGCCATCTTCAACGAGCATTGTGTCGGTGTTCCTTGGAAGTGCTTGCTTCAAGACCTCCGCCGTGGTTTTCTGATGAGCTCAAAAGTTAATCCGCTGAATAATCTAAACTCCCTTTTGACTCTTATTCAGGATCTTCGTACCGGGGCTGTTATAGTGCGCTCTTTCACTGTGATCTGCGCTCTGCCTCCGATGCTAACTAACACCCAGCCTTTAGGGCACCGCTGTCCATCAGCGCCAATACATATGGCCAGATACAACGCTTCCTCCCCGTAAAGTATCACCAATTGAGATCCATTGAAGCAAGCAAACGGCTGCAGGCGGGGGTTGTCCCCACTCGGGCACCGTTGGCGAAGCAATGAAAAGCCTTCCTTATAGTTGCTAACTGCCGGACATGCTCTTTTCTGGGGCGAGACACAATGCCTACCGTATCCTGAGAAGATCGGAAAAGACGAACGCCCCATGTCAAGGAAAAAAAAACGTCGGGCATGGCCTTCTAGTCAGATTACTTGGCGGGATCTTCTCTTACGAAGGTCGAGATTCAATGTCGTTCAGAATTTTCACAGTATAAACTGCCAAGCTAGTGACGGTTGCGCGTCACAAAACGAACCGACGCTCTGTATGAAGCTGCACGACGCACACACCCAAGCTCTCTAACTTTGAGCTCGAGGCTCCCCCACGGCCGTCGAATTAACTTACAGTGTACAACATAAACCATGTCTGACCAGGATCTGCAGAAGAACAAAGGAATCGCGCACGTGTCCAAAACGTGAACGTAAACCCAGGGAAGAGGGTTACAAGAGCAGCGCGGTGCCGCTTTGCTTCCGCACAGCTTTACTCATTGAAACCAACTCCCTTCCCTCACTCAACGGACGAGTGAACCCCCGCCAGACAAAACCCCCACCAGAGAAAAGCCCACACCACCACCCTGATCCAGCATGCCGCCGGCGGTCCTGACGAGAAGAGCCGGCTCAATGGAGCTCGGCGACCCGCTGACTTGTTGAGTTGACGTGCACTGCCTTCTGGTCTGGAGGGCCCAATCTGCCCCCAAAAGGAAAATCTCCTGAGTGAATAGCGTGACGGGTTATTTCTGGTGTGGTGAATGCTAATTTTTCACCGCGCAAGCTTTCTCCAGTCCATCAATAATCACGCCTGAAGGACTCGACCGTAGGCCGGAGCCCAACCCGCCTGAGCTATGACTGCGGCACAATCTAAAGAGCCCACTGCAGTCCTGTCCATGTCCATGGCATGGGTACAATAAGCGTACCGCTCAAGCACTCAAGGCCGCTTTCATGCGAAGTGTGTCAATTTCCCCGCACAATTTCATGAGGGCCAGTTTCATGAGGGCGGAGACGGCGCGGAGGCAGCGCAGCACGACGCCACCTGGCGCAATCCGCCTACGCGAGGCCATGTGCCACAAGCGTGAGCTACGTTGTCTTGCCTCTATCGCGTGCGCTGTCTTGGCTGCCCACGTGGCAGTAAAACAGCTGAACGCTGATAACGCTTGGCTGGGACGGCCGCGCTACCCTGCAAACACCTTTCAACGGCGTACGCGTGCCCCGATGGATGTTTGGACGTCTAAGAAAAGGCTGAACGATGGCACAGGGACGGTCGAGGAATTTTTAACAATCCCAGAAGCCATACTTATGCATGACTGCGTTCAAATTCATGTAAACCCAGGATCTGCGCTGAACGAGAACAACTCTCTCTAACCCTCGGGAAGTCGAAAGGCTTCGATAGAACATCCGGATCGTGCACCGACAGCCAGCGCCGCTGTTGAACGTGCACTGGGAACACGGGCTTGTTCCTCCTGTGCCTTCCAAGCTTACAGGAACTCCCGGAGTGCGCCTATATCGACAAGCGAAATGAGTCTTTTGGCCCTCTTCAGGGGGGTGTTCCCTTCAAGTCATGAATGCCCCCATCGGACCGCAACAGAACGTACACCCCAGAAACCAAGAGTCAAGACCCAAGGGTCAGGTTGTAGTGCTCTGTCGCTGACACCGGGACTTTCTCGTCGCTCTCCGTGCGCTTGGTCATGGCCGGCATGTCGTGAAGCGCCTCCTCTTTTTTGCGGCCTCACGTTCCGGCGATGCTCTCCCGCGGTAATAATATCGAAGATTACGTCTAAGAATGCATTTTCAGACTTAGCCCACTCCATCAGTGTCGGTAGGGAGTGCAGACGTGCCCATCTCTTCGACAGAACGTCCGGTGGTCTCCGGCAGGAAATAGGTCAACACTGCTCATGGGGTAAGCGCATGCCAATGACAATGAGAGGGAGATAGGCCTTGTCAACCATTCCGCCCATGTTCAAGGTAGCGAACCTATGAGCTGGCCTCTCAGCGATCCGCTCATGAATGGTGATGCTGCATAGACTGTGGATCCTGACGCACATGATGAAGAGCTTCCACCCGAAGGGTAGGCGTCATCTTGGAAATTCTTTTGAAGCACTAGGAATAGTCAGCAGTTGACTTGAAAGTGGGAAGAACTTGACGTACACAAAGTTGAACAGGTATTGCGAAGCAGCGGCCGATGCCAGGCCGTAGTGACGCGTTGCCGTCTGCAATGTCACATCGGGTGGCTTCTTGTGTACATAATGTGTGTACTCACGCTGAATATGTCAGAGCAGAAGATCCAGGGCCTGGAAAGAAGCGCGGTGGTTCATTGAGGATCCATGCCTGCTATTGGGAGAACAAGGTCACGGTCCACTCCACTCAAACGGGCCCAACCGACCACGAATACACAGCTGTGTGGGGAATTGAGCAAGAGCCCAACTCTTATTACGAATTCCCTCACCATAGATGTATATAAGGGCGGCCCTGGGAGGTGGAGGAGTCAACGACAAGTAGCACATTGCGTCTTGCTGGTACTTACATGGCTTTACTGGCAGACGAGGTCTGTCCGCCAGCAGACGAGGTCTGTCCGCCAGCAGACGAGGTCTGTCCGCCAGCAATCGGAAGATGCGTCTTTTCGATTGCCCCTGTTGTAGGTAGGCGTTAGGTGGGCAATGGTGAGGAGGAAATGGGCTCTACCTATGATGTAGAATGAGTACCGCCATCAAGATTGCTCCGACCAGCAGAGAGTTGCGATGCCCAAAGCGCTCAATACCGACCATGACAAAGAGACGGTGGTTCCGGTGCGACTTGTGAGAAGGAGCATTTCAGGTAAAGCTTATATATGAACAGCTTACATGACCTTTCTGCAGAACGAGAAAACACACCCTGAGCACTCTACGACACGCCCTCTCTGATGGACCTTCGACTCACATGATACCGTAGCCACCTGAGGCCAGCAATGACGTTTTTCACCATCGAAACAATCGCAGAAAATATTTTCGGGGCATGGTAAAGGCTGTCAGTATTGAATCATTCTTGAATGGTGAACAAGCAGACCGCACTCACGCCGACCGAGTTCTGCGGCAAGTGGAACGGTGTCAGCTAGGCAGTCTGGACAATAGCCAGCGCACCTGGCAAAAGAATCTGGGGGAAATGACAAGTGAGTCATTCAGAGGCATACAGCATACGGTTGCATCGCGCCACTGATTGTTGAAGCAAGAAAACGAGGAAGGCGATAAGGAACCTGAAGGCGAACAAGGTGAAGTGCAATTAATTTGTGGTGAAAAGCGCCAAGGCTAGAAGGACGGACCGAACAGGCTGGCCTTTCGAGGTGAACTATACAAAGTGGGTTCGAGACCACCATCCCAGCTTTTGGAGAGCCACATATGACTCAAAAGAAGTTGAGGCCTTCTCGCGCCCGACTCTCTTCTTCGATGCTGGCTTCAATCTGTAGGTTGCAGTCAGCAAAGCCTAGGACCAGAAGCCTTATGAGCAGATATATATCTCGGAATATTCGGCGATGACACGCTCGTGGTCCGCAGGGAGGTTACGAATCCACGCTAGCTTGAGAGCTTCGGTGTTGCGGCCAGTGCGGGCCAGCCAGCGAGGTGATTCCGTAACCGTCGGTATCATGATGAGGAGGATCCCGGCAGCTAAAGAACGATTTTTTAGAGAAGTCTGGAATGTCTGAAGCTGAGGAGCACCTACGAATAAGCTGGACACCGAACGGAATCTATAAAGGTTAAAGGCTCAAGTCAGCATTCGGCAGGTAGAGGAAGACGTGCAGAATCGGCCGTCTCGTACCCGCCAAACGATAGGGCTTTCAGATTCGGTAAAATGCTGGGAGACACCGTAGTTCGTCCAATAGCTGAGCGCCACTCAAACAACAGTTGTGACTTGACTGTGGTTTGGTCGGGGGAATGTTACTTTGTGTTTCCAATCCAGCCTCGTTTGATCGTTTGCAACGCACAAGATGCCGCTCATCCTAGCAGTGTAAAGAGCGGATGCCCACGGCGAGCGCGAGGCACGTCGACAGGGCGGAGACTTCCTTGCCGCTGCGGACGAGCTCGGGGTGCACGAAGACGTCCCTGATCGACGAGATCGGGGTACAGAGTACAAACGACCCCGCGAGATTTCTTAGGCCGAAGATAAGAGCGAGGAAGTTGTAGAAGACCCGGTCCTGGACGGCCAGCGGCGGAAACGCTGGAAGCACATGGGAACGTTGGCAGATCGAGAGGGCCCACACTTCAGAACGGATTCTTTCTTGCTCCCCTCAGGGAAGATACGGCTTTTCACTCACTGTACGGCGGCATCTTGACTTGCGACAGACCATTCTCGCCCCACTTTCCAATCTTGTCGGTGCTCCTGATCTTGCTACAGGGGGGCTTAATGATGAGAGGGAGCTCTGTGGCGGCAAACGAGAGTGGTACGCACGAGTTGATTTGAGCTTTAGAATGCTGAAGAAGAGTCGGGTGGCGAGGCGGAGGAGGAGGTGATGGTCAAGAGCAAGGTCAAGAGCAGGTACGGTCGAGAGCGAGCAGGCGACGTGCGGAAGCGAAAGGCGCGGCGACGCGACACGCGACCCCCTTTGAGCTTGTTAGCCTACATAGACGTTTCATTTCCGCAAGCACATGGGGATGCAAGCACATGGGTAGGTAGGTAGTTGAGAAGGTCTTGCAGTTCTGAGTTCCGACGCACAAGACAACCGCACTCAGGACAGTTGCACCATCTGTGGCCTCTTTACTTAGCTGTCTGTTTCTTTTTGATGAGGTTTCAAGCTTTTAACACTAGAAGGTATCTGCCTAAAAGCAGAATCTAACGCAAAAGCCGTGAGGGCCTAGGACAGTCACGAACACACCCGTACGTTTGTCCCATGGTCCAAGATTTGTGCACTCACTCGTTCCTATGACTTTTTACTGCAAAAGCACGGGTTTAAGTTGGCATATAACTACCATGCCTAGGGCGGACACCCTTCTGAGCCGACTGTGAGTATCTCGGGATGCAGGCGGATCGGACCTGCACAAAAGTCACAGCCGTCGGGTTTTCAGGCTCTTTCTGTACCCTTAAACACAGGCTGTAACAGCTTTAAACGGTGTCTTCGCCTTGCATACCCAATAAGCAATCCATCATGCATGATTCTATCATCGTTTTGAAACGCACGCACACACCTTAACGTGCACCAGCTACTCCTTCACCCAGTCGACTGTACCAACTGAGCCACGGACTAGATAGCACTGCCCCAAATAAACTCATATCGAGTCTCTGGAAGAACAAGACCTTGATGACCGCTGTTGTTCCATCAATGTCACCGACATCCGCGAGTGCTCGTCCGCAACGTAGGAGCCGCATCGAAGAAACAGCTTCGGATGGAGCTTTGTGTCATCGGAAATCTTCAGAAGAAAAGTTTTTGGCTGTGTATGGAGACTACTTAGCGATGTTCTGAATCTGTCACATACCGGCATCATCCGGTCGGTTTCTGCGAGTGGAAATATAGTTTTCCTGCAGGCCTGTTGCTTGCTGCTCATGTTGCATTTGAATAATATCCTTGAATCCCGGAGAAACCAGAGTTTTGAATCAATTCTGCGGCTATTCCAATTGCGAGACTTAGCCATCCAGCCTGACTTCCCCGCTGGAATAGAAGGCGGAAGGAACGCCGTCGCGTCGCGCAACGCTGAAGTCGGACCTGCCGTCTACCAACACACAATTGATCAGAAGTATACGTCCTCCTATATTCATAGAGGATTTTATAAGATGAGAGTTGACTCCGAAAACGAGGATGTATTTGCGCGACATTCGCTGAATTATCGTGCCGGTCCAGTCCAACATCCGCTACGAATATGCAACGCTTCTTGCTTGTCCTTCCGTCAATCTTCACCCCTTTACCCCTCCTTTCCTGCCTCCTGCGCTTTATAAACCATAATAATTTCGAACGTGCTCCTTCGTAGCATCAAGTCCCGGGGAGAAGTCGCTGTCGCGGACCCCATCTCGGCGGATATTGCAATTGCGCTAGCTAGCGGTACTGATTCCGCGAAAGGGCTGGCGGGAACCGTCACAGCTACTTGGCTGGAGGAGGCGATGGATGAGTTGGATAATTACGGGTGCCGTTAGTCTCAAATATATTTAGGCTAATAATTCAGACAGTTCATGAGCATACCATGTCCACAGGAACCGGCAATCGGGGTTTCCGCCCCTCCAGCGTCCCACGCTCTCGAACGAGCCCTCACCGCCATTCCCCAGCTTATGCCTCTCAAGCGGGGGCCCGAAACGCTCGATCGAGACTCCCCTTCGGCCTCGCCTTCTCATATCCTTGCTTCTTTTCCGGCCCGAGTCCACGGCGACGAGCATTACTTCGACGTCAGCGGTGGCAGCAGCCCGCTCTCGTCGCTCCCTCGTCGCCGGAGCTCAGTTCGTTAATTTCAACCCCTTTCAAGATACCGACCTTGGCTTCTCCAGCGGATTGGAAACTCCCTTCATTGCAGCTGGACCCTTTCGGGCTTCGGCAGGCTGACCAGGCATCTCAGAGCCCATCGCTGTCCGTTGACAGCGCTGCGCCACTGCCCTACTGCCCCACGAGGCCCATCATGCGTGCCGTTTCCTCAACGACCTCCCTGTCGGGCTCGGATCGTCCTCCCCCAATCACCCCTCCTTATGGGGATTGTGCCCGCTTTCTTCGACAACGCTTCCGCAGCTGACCGCGCAGCCGACCAGCGGCCATCTTCCTGAGCTCATCGGGCGTCTCCCCCCTCCTGCGGTCGGCCCCCCGCCCAAGCGGCCTCGGAAGAGCTTCAATAATTTCTCCCAACATGGGACGCCAGCCCCGTCGACATTCTCATTTGCTATAGGCGCCGCCGCTTCCGGTGCAGACGTTGCGCTACCGGTTCCGTCGCCTATCGCGCTTTCGCGCTCTCCCAGCTCGACTGCCATCCTTCCCTCCTCGAGCGAGATGAGCGCCGAGGAAGAGAGCCCCCAGAGCATTCCCACTCCCCTTGTCCAACCTCGACGGCGATTCGTATCTGAGACTGGCGAGCCACTGCGCGTGCATGTTTCCTTCGAAGTCCCTTCGCGCCAGGCCATGCTCGACGCTCTTACCGTTCGTGTTGTTTCACACCACCCTTCAGAGAACATTTCAGAAACTCAGTTTATACCCAGGTCGCCGTGGTCGGCGCAGGCACCCTGCTCGCCCACCTCAACAACCTTGCGACTGCCACGCTCGTCATGGTCAACCCGCTCGCCGAAGCGCTTAGATTCGCTCTTCTCAACATTTTCGGATGGGATGTGGAAGTTCAACTCGTCCGGTCGTACCAGTGGGTGTAGGAGTGCCTTGAGCGTGGGCAGCTTGTTGTGGACGTGCACAGTGGGAGCACGGCGGTGATGGATGAGGGGTGCGAGGCAGCTGTGGAACCGTGCGTCGTGGTACTCTTGAAGTCGAGATTGCAATTGAAGCTCAATTTTCCAGAAGTTTGAGCCCAGGTCGAGGTCGGAAGCGCTCGCGGGTTCGTCATGCTCAGAACCCACTCAGCCGTACGTGCCTCAAGTATGTTGAGGTTCGACGGATAGTGCTCACGCTTTCATGTTTCCCTCTGCTAGCACCGGATCTATCCTTCAACCACTCAATACCGCCGACCTCGACCTCCTAGCAACTTACCTCGTCGCGCACGGCGGGACAGGAGCACAGCGCTGAAGGCGCTGGTGCAAGACGTGCGTACTTCCTTTTCACCCCGGAATCTTCCTTTCGTTTAAAAGACTGAATAGGGAGGACTGGGATTACATGCAGCACCCGACAAGGAGCGAGAGCGAGTGGCGTCGCTTGAGCGTGCGAGGGAACAATTGGAAAGAGGTGACCCGGCGCATGGTCAGGTTCAAGACCGTCGAGCGGTACAAGGCGCTCGAGGCAGCTGCACCTGGGAATGAGACTTAATGAGGTTCTGGAGCTATATATCGTACCATCTGCTTTACTGCGTCTTTCTTGCCCCGAACGCCGGTTGGCACTCGTAAAATGGGTCTGTTGATGCGACCCTCTTTGATCGCAATGGAACTGTGTGTCGGGCATGCTCGGGAATTTCCAGACATTGTGTAAATTACACCTCACCTTTTTAAGACAGGGTGGACGAGGTGAAAAGATTGGACATAGTTCTGGGTTGGCTGCGATTCTGTAAGGCGCAGGGCGTGTACATCAAGCATCCCCAAAGCAAAAACCTACCTATCTGTACGTATGCCGGTAGCTGGGAGTTTTCGTTCCTTTTATGACACGTAAGGAGCTCACAGTGACAAGCGTACTAGAATAGTGAGTTTCCAGTTACTTGAAGGGCGAAGCGACGTCCGAGATCCACCTCATCCTCGGCTACTCCAGTTAATTAAGACCAGAGTCCCGAGGTCAGGAAGGGTCGAGGGGGTACCGAAGAGCTCTTCATAACCTTCCTCAAAAGGGCGCGCGATAGTCGACAGTTGTGTTGGGTTGCATAAACGACGACAAGCTCGCAGTGACCGGCAAGACATGTCATTTCATGGGTCGTTATGTCGTAAAGGAGGATATCAACAAAAAGAAAAGAGGTAAAGACACACAAATCGAAAAAGCCATCCAGCACCCCATTTCCGCTATCCAGCTACCGTGGCACCACCGCGCATCGCGCTCTTTCCTCCCCTGCGTCCAGCCTGCCGGCGCCGTCGACCCTTCCCCCTGACTGCAGACCTCGGGAGACGCCCCTCCCGGTCTACAGGGATCTCCCGGCCCGCGGAGACCGCGACACGTCCGCTCTCGGGGTCCACGTCACCCTCCATCTCGCCCATGTCCGACTGGTCGCGCTTGCGAATCAACATCTCGTCGAGGCGGCGCAACTCGTTCTCAATGTCCTAGGAAGGGTATAGGGTGGGGATTAGGGCACGATGTCAAGATAGCTGATCATGAGCGAATGAGCTTACGTTGGCGAGCTTCTTCCGAGCGCGACGAATTTTCATGTCGTTGTGAGCTGTTGGGACAGCGCAGCGTCAGACCGCAACGTAGTAGCAGAGAACCACGGCAGCTACTCACATTCGACCTCATCGAGCTTCTCCAGCAGGTTGAGGAGTCTCTGTTCCATCGGGCAGTGCATGAGTACGACCTTACATCGAAAGTCACGTCGCAGCAAGTACCTGCTCGAACGTGTGGATCGGTCTGTTACGAGCCGTGTAAAGCAGCTTGCCAGACGCGGGGTCGAAGTCGAGAACGTCCGGTGGCTTGAACTCATGACGAAGACGGCTGAGCTCGCTGTGGTGGTCACGCAGAAGCGCCCACGAGTGAAGCCGGTGTTGCTGCCCGTGCAAGGGTGGACAGCGTAAGTGGAGATCTGCAGGACCATGACAGGAAGACGCACATTCTGCCGGAAGAAACGTTGCTGTGGTCAAGTTTGTGTCAGCGAAACTCCCTTTGAAACTCCTATAGATAAAACATGCTCACAATTGTCCTCGCAGGAGCGTCGTCCTTGGGTACCATCGTGCGCGCCAGCGACGGCGGCGGCGCAGGCTCGGGGATGGGCTCGGGACCTGTCGGCTGGTACGCGGCGGGAAGCTGCCCCGGTTGGCCCCGTGCAGCGGTATGCTTACCGGGTGTAGCGGGCCTAGGAGTGACGGGCGTAGCCGGCCTCGAGCGCGAACGGGACTTGCTCTGGCTCTCGGACTTGAGGCCTTTCTTGCCCTGCCTGCGGCGCTGCGCCTGGCGGATGGACTCGCGCTCGCGCTCGCGACTTACAGCCCGAACGTGCGGGGAAATGGCCGGCTGGACCTTGAAGTCCCGCCCGTAGTAGTCGTCGAAGTAGTCGTCCTCTTCGTCCTCGTAGTCTGAGAGAAAACCAGGAACGAACGGGGAGAACGGACGCCGCATGTACGAGGAGTGCGACGGCGACGGCGCGAAGTCGATGGGGCGCCTAGCGATGGGTGCGTCGATGTCGATGTCTGTGAACATAAGTAATGTAGTCTAAGGTGGTCGGATGTGCGTTGGAAGGAGAAGACCGCTCGCGTGGCGTCCACAAGGAGACGATTGCTCCCTATTAGGCTTCTTTAGCTTCGAAAGGATGACAGGCTCATACACGTGATAACGATTGATTAAGTTGTTCTTGTCAGATCCATCTGCACCTTACCCCCCGCCTCTATGCCCATACGAATGCTCGTAGGAGTGGGGACAAGCTTCTCGCGTTCGAAAGATCCAGGCGTGGGCCGGCTGCCTTTGCCGGCCATCGTCGCCCTCATGTTGCTCGGCGCATTGATTTTTTGTGATGAACAACACTTGTTATATATAATTGGGTTTAAAAGCAAGGCTGTCAAGGAGGGTGCTGTTTTGATAGCCGCTCTCGCAGCTTCGAGCGACAGAGCGACCTCCAAAGCCCTGTGGACATCCTGCATCGTGCTGCTGCTATCGGAGCAGTGAGACCACAAAAAAAAAAAATCAGGCGCCGATAAGCCGTGTTAGGTCTCCTCAATCGCCGGGTCCTTCCTATGCAGCTCCCGCGCCCAGTCCGGGGGCTTGTCCTTCCCCTCCTTTTCCAGCTCTTTAGCCTCCTGTCCACTCGCAGCGACCGTGTCGGGGGCGTGCTATAGTCCATCAAATTTCCCAAAGCCATCAACACATGAACATGTACGCATGGGCGGTATCCCAACGTACCTGAGCTGGGGCATACACCGTGTACAACACCAATGGCGTCTGCCCCATGTTCTCGAAGTTGTGTCGCGCTCCAGCGGGCACCTGCAATATCCTCAGCACTTCAGTAACTCTGTAGAACTCCCTGATTCCTCGAGCAGAAGCGACTCACACTGACAAGGTCTCCGGCATACACCCTCGTCTGCACGCCATTTACGGTGGCCAGTGCGTTCCCTCGGACGAACGTGAGGTGCTGCAGTTTCATACTTTCCCAGTTAGTTTGCTTCCCTCTTCACACGATCCCTCCTTGCCGTACCTGGTCCGTCTGGTGCACCTCTGTTGCCCATCCATCAAGGGTCGCGTGAGCGTACACGCAGTCTCCCACTGTTCTCAACGCGGAGAGACTCACCCTCGCCGATCTCCTCTCCCACCGGGATCTTCATCACCACTAACTGGGAGTTCCTACCCGTCCACAGTACCCTCCGAAAGACGTCGCTGTCCCTGTCCCCGCACCGCTCTTCTCAGTCTCACTCCTTGTCTCCACAGCCCGCCCCGGAAAGGAACGCAACGCACTCGGCGATCTGCTCGATCTCCCTGAACACGCTGATCCCGACCGGGAGAGTCTTGTTTGGGGTTGGCAGAGGGACGTAGCGGAAGTCTTTCGAGGCGAAGGCGCGCCTGGCGGCGGACGAGTAGAGCGCTGCTACAGCTGCGGGGCGGGGGCGCCAGAATCGCATACTGCTGCTGCAGCTGATGAGCGAATGAGGGATTGAAGAAAAGGGGAATTGACATTGGGGCCGGAGTTGACGAAGGGTAACGATGACCACAGCTCGTCCTGAGCTTGCAGTCCTGAACCTTCCTCCCCTCTCTTATTCGAGGTTCAGTCAGCTGAAGCCGTACAGATTGGAACAGAAGGCGTTAGCCTTGCTGGACGTAGTTGGAGGAGCAGGCACCGTAATGCTGTGCAATGCTGTAAACCCAGCTTCTCGTGCGCGGGCGAGGCTTTGTACCGCCGCTGACGAGCTACCGCCACACCAGCGGCGCAGACAGAGCATAGCATGATAATGCAATGCAACGCGTTCACCTGCCGCAGGAACATCGATGCATCTTATGCACTCTATGAGCTATTCCGTCCGCTTGTCGCTGGCGCTCGCCTTGAGCAGTGCGACCTTGCGCATGTACCACCTCCCCTCGCACAGCGCGCTGTTACGCGATGCCTAAACATGTCAGCCCGCATATGCAATAGTGACAGAACGGAGAGCCGAACGCACATAGTCCCTAAGCAGACCAGCCCGGCCACCGCACCCACGCCGACATGCTCCAGCAGTGCCCTCCCCGCGCCCGCCCCCACAGCCTCGTACCTCCCCTCGCTCCACCTGACCGCCCACGCGCCCAGTGCCGCAACGACCACGACCGCGGGATGTACGCCGACCTCCCTCCAGCTCAAAATACTCGGGAAGCGCCTTGCGATGTACGCGATGCTGTACGCCGCGCGACAAGCCAGGTTGACCGAGCTGGCGAGCAAGACACCGCTGGGGTCTGTGCGCAGTACGTACGCGGTCCCGGCAAAGACGGCGGACCAGAGGAGGAGAGCCTTTGAGGCGCGCGCGAGCTGGGGCGGGGAGGCGGTGGACTGGAGGTATGCTTCCGAGGTGCCGTTGAGGAACATGATGGGGAGGTGGAGGGTGTATGTGCGGAGGAGGAGCGGGGCGGAGGTGTGTGCGAAGCGGGGAGCGATGAGGCGGAGGAGGGGGGTCGTGTACGGTGAGAGGAGCGCGGGGGCGAGGAGGAGCGCGAGCGCCTGGGTGTGCAGCAGGAGGTGGAGCAGCGGGAGGTGGGTTGTGGGCGAGGAGGGAGATCGCGAGAAGTAGATCCGCGAGGACTCTTCGAGAGGTTGGAAGAGGATGCGCGCGAGGAGGGACCCGTAGTTGTCGGCGATTGCGTACCCGCCTTGGTCGGACAGGGTCGAAAGACGAGAGACGATCAGCTTGTCGCCCTCGGTGAGGAATTGCTTGACTGAGGACTGGAGGGTGAGCGCCCAGGCGAGGCGGAGCTGGGTTGGGGGAAACGCCGGTCTGCATGATGAGAGTGTGAGTGGGTTCGGAGAGAAAGTAGAGAGATGAGACGCACTGCCCCTCTATCCGCCTCGGTAGGAGCCTCCTCCACCTGCCCTCCCGCCGCGCCC